>JARBWK010000001.1:68868402-68928402 GCA_030556195.1 Anolis apletophallus
TAGCTAATTAGGGCATGCCGGCATGCCGTGATTAAATAGCAGAATGGCTGAGATCTTGGCTGAAGTGAACTTTGGGTGACTTCAGGACAATCTTCCTTCAGGCATCAACAAGAGTTGAAATTCTAATGTCTCCCTTATAACCTTTGAAATATTTATAGTGTTGTCAACCAAAGATTAAAGATATTTTCTCACTATCAGGGTTACTGCAGGATCCTTCATCTTGCTCAACATTGAAACAAGTAGCACCCAGAGCTATAACAGTAAAACCAGCCAGGCCAGGGTGTAGTTACAGGGCAGGCAAAATGGGGTGCTGCCTCTCCCCTAAGAATTCTCCTTTCCTCTATGTGTAACGACTCTCCAACACTCGGTAAGGATCACGCGTAGATTGAAGCACGGTCCAACACGATTTTATTGCAGGTACGACACATGTGAAGCTAAAGCACCGACCCGCCACCCAAACACACCTTATATACCTAAGCCCCTCCCATTGCCCATGCAATGTCCAAGCAGGGTTGCACCATATCCGGGTGAGTCAGCATGTCCCACAGTCCGAAGGGATGTGACCTCATGGGTCCATGAATCAGCGTTATGAGTCCAATTGTCCAATGTCCAGGCTCGGAGGAGTTTGCCTCACTTCCCTCCGCAGCCCCGCATACACCTGGAAGTTACATCACTCCCATCTGACTCAGCACAGTCTCTATGTAACTGGAGCCAAGGTCACCAAAGAACTGGGGCAAAGGTCGGTGCAATCTCATGGCAGGCTGGGAACCTGAACTTCTCCTAAGCTCAAGTCTCTCAGTCCTGACATAACGGTCTCCTCCACCACGTCCTCCCCTGGAAAACAAAACATCATTCAATCCGGAGGAGGAAAGGGCCCCACATACTTCTTCAAGAGACTACAATGAAACGTGGGGTGAACCTTCCCTAAACTCTTGGGCAACAGAAGGGTATACGAGACCTTATTCACCGCTTTCTCAATTCTAAAAGGCCCAATATATTTTGGACTTAACTTCTTGGATGGATACCCCAACTTTAAATTCTGCGTGGATAGCCACACTAGATCTCCTTCACTATACTCCTCCCCTTCTTGCCTCTTCCGGTCTCCAAACAACTTGTAAGAACGCTGCGCCTTTCCCAAAGCCTCCGCCACTTCCTTCCAGTCCTCTCGGGCTCGTATCTTCCATTCCACCCTCTCCTCCCTCCCCAACTCCAACAGCTGGGGCAAAGGAGCCACCTCCTGACCATAGACTACCTCAAAAAAAATGTGCCTTCGCTCACATTCCCACCGCGACCGGTGCCTTCAATGACCACTCGCCCCTCTACTCCCACGCTAGGGGGGCCGCTGACCTTAACCCAACTTTGGACTGAATTCAGCCTGTTGGAGGCGAGGTTTAGGGAGTTTGGCGAGAGTCTACAACTTACCATTGCTGACGCTGCCGGGGCTCACCCAGTCGCAGATCGCCTCCCAAACCGCCGCAGCCCACGAGACCTACAGCTCGGGGAAAGAACACGAAGGAGAAGGTATCATCTCTCGGTCTTCTAGCCCCGGCCCCAGGAATACCCCAGATCTTCTGTGGGACTATTCCTGGGACCCCCAAGCGGAAGATCAGCTGGCCTTACACCCAGCGGACTCGCCGAGATCCCGGGCAGCATTGGCAAGCCCGGTGAGAGCAGCGGAGGGCCACGATCCCCCTCCATCGAACTGCATCTTCGGTGATGAATGTCCAATTGTCCAAGCTGGCCTGGACCCTGGAGTCTGCCCATGGTCGTCCTGTAGGAGACCAATGGAGCCCTGTCCCGACCGAGGGCTAGAGGCTGAAGACGGTGAGTCCTTTTGTATCGACCAGGTGCTCCAGCGCTGCGCGGGTGCTCGGCCAAGGCGCCTCTCTCTCTCCCGCTCAGCAAGAAGGGAGCTGAGGGCAATGAGAAAGATGGCGCGTGGCCTTGAGGACGCGCAAGGAGAGCATGCGTGTCCCCCCCCTCCCGAGGGGGGTGGAGAGATGCTGAGGCGCAGGCGTACTCGCCATCAACGCCGGCGCCGGAAGAGACGGCCTCCAACCACCACCCCTCTGATCGACGTCACAGAGGAGGTGACGGAAGTGATGCAACATGAGCTCTTGTTGCCCCCCCTCCCGGAAGTGAGCGGAGGAGAGAAGAGGCGGCACCGGAAATACAGGAGGCGTCGTGCGCGTCGACGCGAGCGACGCCAGGAGAGAGGGCCCCCCCCCTCGGGAGAAGAGCAACAGCGCCACCTGGGTGGTGGAGGACCTCCTCCACTGGTATCAGAGCAACGGCCTGAGGGACCCCAGCGAGCGACCATCAGCTGCCAGGAGCCACAGAAGGCCTCAACCACGCCTGCCCCAACTGTTGTATCAGAGCAACGGCCTGAGGGACCCCAGCGAGCGACCATCAGCTGCCAGGAGCCACAGAAGGCCTCAACCACGCCTGCTCCAACTGTTGTAAGCCCCAACCATGCGAGCCCCACTGGACAGCCTCTGGCTAGAGACCTCCATAGAGGACTGGACCCGGCTATACAGCCTACGGCGGAGAGCCAGCATCCTGGCCAGGGCGGGACAGGAAAGCAGAGGGGAGAACGTAAGGACACTAACGGCCCCACTGCCAGGACACTGGCAGACCCTGGGAAGGCACGGTTTAGGACAAGGACCTTTTGGGAGCGGGCTTTGGCGGTGGGAGTCGGGGAGAAAACCCTGGCCCCATGCCCTTACCCCCAACCTAGGCAGACTGGAGGATCCAATGAACCATCGGACATAGAGCCAGACCCAGCCATCTCATCACGGACATTACAAGACTCCGCTGAGAGGAAGATATCTCAGCCTCCTCCCGCGACCCTTTGCCCTTCGGGGATGGAAAGTCATCACGCACGCCCCTTTTCAGAGGGAGGGCAGAAAGCCGGACACTTAAGAGGTTCGGGGGAGGATGGAGTGCGGGGGCGGGCCATACGAGTGATCTCGGGTAGGGGCAATTGGGACGGTAGACGTAGGCCTAATGAGAGAAGGCGGAGGAGCCACCATGCGGCTCGTCCGCCTTCTGACCTACGAGCTATCCTCGGCACGCAGATGTGAAGTTCCCTATTACCTCTCCTCCGACTCTGATCCTGGCCAACGCCAGGTCTGTGCGCAAGAAGACCGGGACCATCCGGGACCTCCTCCTGGAGAGAGATCGATCTAGCCTGTTTGACCGAAACATGGCTCCAGGAGGGGATGAGGTCGTTGTGCATGAGGTGGCATCTCCTGGGTATGTGGCCAGTTATCAGATGAGGACAGAGAGGCGGGGGAGGGGTTGCCATCCTTAGCCGAGACACTTTTAATTCCAGGACGATTCCGACCGCGAACATTCCGGGGATAGAGTGCGCTGGCCTGGTGTGGGACCTGAGTGAGAGTGTAGCCTTCCTTCTGGTGGACCGTGCTCCCACCGCACCGGCGGGGAGTCTACCTAAGCTGCTGGAGGTGGTCGCGGAGTGGGCATTGAGGTTCCCTAAGCTTATTGTCTTGGGGGACTTCAATGTCCACGCCGATACCTCCTCTGCAGCGGCCATGGACCTGGTGTCCACCATGGAGACACTAGGACTCTCACTTTGTAAGACCGGCCCCACGCATCAGGCCGGGCACACCCTGGATCTGATCTTCGCGGCCGGAATTAACGTGACCCTAGCCTCCATTACGGAGGTTCCATGGTCGGATCACAGGGTCCTGGAAGTCCGGCTGGGGGTGGTTCCCCCTCCCGGTAAGGGTGCCGAGCCTATTCTGGTTCGCCCGAAGAGACTTATGGAGCCTAGTAGGCTCCTGAATGCTCTAAGGGAATGGGAACTTCCCAGCGACTCAGTCGACGGGCAAGTGGATTACTGGAATGCCAGTCTCTCCATGGCCCTAGACGAGATCGCCCCCAGGCGCGCTCCTCCCCCCCGTAGGAATCGCCGCCTTGGTTTACCGAGGAGTTGCGGGCGATGAAACGGAGGAGGAGACAGCTAGAGGACGGTGGGCGGAGTCTCCGTGACGGCGTCGAAATCGGCTTATAAACAGTTTAAAGAGGTTTATGAGCATGCTATCAAGGAAGCCAAAAGAGGTTACTATTCTTCCTTGATAGAGTCGGCTAACTCACGCCCAGCACAATTGTTTAGAATAGTTCGGTCGTTGACAGCAATTCCAACTGTCCCAAATGATAGGGGATTGGCGCCTTCCGCTGAGGCTTTTCAGAGTTATTTTACCGACAAGATTTCGACCCTCCGCCGGGACATTCCTGCCACAATTGATACAGTTAGCGAGCTCGAGACTCCGCCGCCCTCGGCGGGCCCACCTTCACCCGTTTCCAACTGCTGGACGCAGCAGCTGTCGACAAGTTACTAGCTGCAGCTAGACCTACTACATGCTCCTCGACCCGTGCCCTCCTGGCTTGTTAGAGCTTGCCGGGAGGGACTACGAGGCCCCCTGGGCACGATCATAAATAGCTCCCTTGAGCAAGGAGTCTTCCCGGGGGATTAAAAGAGGCAATGGTGAGACCGCTGCTGAAGAAGCCGACTTAGACCCTTCGGCTCCCTCCAATTACCGGCCAGTTTCCAACTTGCCTTTTTAGGCAAGGTAATTGAGAGGGCAGCAGCGGATCAGCTGCAGCAGTTCTTGGAAGACACAGCTGGACTTGATCCCTACCAGTCCGGCTTCCGTATTGGGCACGGGACAGAGACCGTGCTTGTCGCCATTACAGACCAACCGCCGCCAGCTGGACCAGGGTGGATCGGCTCTGCTCGCCTTGTTAGATCTGACGGCAGCTTTCGATACTGTAGATCATGCCTTGTTAACCCACCGTTTAGCCGGTGCCGGGTCGGGGACTGCCCTTAAATGGGTGGCCTCCTTCCTCCGGGCCGGGGACAACGTGTGGAGGGGGCGCGGGGTCTCCGGAGGACCTCACTTGATTGTGGGGTCCCCAGGGGCCATCCTCTCCCCTTATTATTCAACGTGTACATGCGCCCCCTGGCCCAGCTGGCCCGCGACTTTGGTCTGGAGTGTTATCAGTATGCAGATGACACCCAGCTTCTGCTGAGAATGGACGGCAGGCCGGATACTGTACCCGATTGTTTCCATCGGTGCCTTGAGGCCGTGACTGGTTGGCTGCGGGCCAGCCGGCTGAAGGTGAACCCGTCGAAGACGGAGATCTTGTGGCCTGGTCGGCCTGGGGGGGGTGAGTGCCGGTTGCCTACCCTGGATGGCGAACGGCTTAATCCGTCGCCGATTGTTAAGAGCCTAGGTGTTCAGTTGGACCCCCTGCTGACCATGGAGACTCAGGTCTCTGCGGTCAGCAGGGCGTCGTTCTTTCACCTACGACAGGCTAGGCGACTGGCACCCTACCTCTCCAGGGATGACCTGGCCACGGTGATCCAAGCGACGGTCATCTCGAGACTAGACTACTGTAACGCCCTCTACGTTGGCCTCCCCTTGGCGACAGTTCGGAGCTCAAGCTAGTGCAGAATGCCGCTGCTCGCTTACTGACGGGAACGCCGGTGAGGGAGCATATCACGCCCATTCTGCGGCAACTGCACTGGCTGCCTGTTGAGTACCGAATTGCCTTCAAGGTGTTGGTGTTAACCTTCAAGGCCTTACACGGCCTAGGGCCGGCGTACTTGAGGGACCGCCTTGCCCCATATGTACCCCCGAGGTCACTACGTTCAGGGGAGTCTAATCTTCTCCTAATCCCATCGGTCCGCACCTGCCATTTGTCCGTGACTAGGCAAAGGGCCTTTTCCGTGGCGGCACCGGTACTCTGGAACTCTCTCCCAGATGATGTCCGTGCCGCCGGGAGCTCATCCCATTTCGCAGGGCCTGCAAGACCGCCCTGTTTAGACTGGCCTTCGGCTAGCTGAATTAGCCGAACGTATTCATTCTCTGACCAACACTCCGACACTGGAATGCCAGGATTTGACACAACTGTTAATCTCGGGACAATGTTGTATGTTTTATGCTTTTATTGTACGGCGACATGAATGCCTCATGTTAGCCGGGTTTTTATGCTGTGATCCGCCCCGAGCCTGCTGGGAGGAGCGGAATATAAGAAGGAATAATAAATAAATAAATAAATAAATAAAAGGAGACTTCCCGGTGGAAGAATGCACAGAGCTGTTATAAGCCATTTCAGCATAAGGCAATAGATCGGACCAGTTATTTTGCTCCTTGTTGCTGAAAATACGCAGATAAGCCCCTAACGACTTCTGCGTTCTTCTCATGCCCCCATTGCAACAAGGATGATAAGCGGTCGTAAGACGCCTCTGAGCCCCCAACACCTCCAAAAATCGCTCCCAGAATTGAGCAGTAAATTGAACTCCACGATCACTTAAAACTTGCTCCGGGCACCCATGCAACCGGTACACATGCTGCACATACAACTCAGCCAACCTCTCTGCAGAAGGCAATCCCTTCAACGGAATAAAATGGGCCTGCTTTGAAAACATATCCAGCACGGTCCAAATATACCTGTAACCCCGACTTGAGGGCAGCTCCCCCACAAAGTCAGTGCTGACATGCGTCCACGGCCTCACGGGAGTAACCACCACTTGAATCGACCCCTGCGGCTTAGCAGAGGGAACCTTATTTCTAGCACACGCCTCACAACACTCTACATATCTCTTCACCTCAGCCCTCATGCCTGGCCACCAATACCGTTTTTTTAGGGCCAAAAGAGTCTTCGTGACTCCCCAATGACCAGCAGACCTATGATCGTGATTCAACCTCAGCACTTTCTCTCTCATACTCTGAGGGACATACACCTTGCCTCCCATAATCCACAAACCATTCAATGGCTTACATTCTTTCTCATGACTCTGTAACCACACATCACCTACATAACCTTTCTGTAATTCCAAACTCCACTCGTCTACCACGCCTTCCTCCTTCTTAATCTCATTCGCCGTTTGGGACCTTGTCTGCACTGCCAGTCCCCAATGCTCTCTAGCAAACACCTCTTCCGACTTATGCAATTCATTCTCTCCCACACTCGGATACCGGGACAATGCATCAGCCACCACATTCTCTTTGCCTCTTATATGCTGCAGCCTGAAATTAAACCGAGCGAAAAACTGAGCCCACCTCACCAACTTGGGAGACAACTTCTGAGGGTTCCTTAAATACTGGAGGTTTTGATGATCAGTCATCACCACAAAAGGGAAAGCAGCACCCTCTAAAAACTGCCGCCATGTTTGCAAAGCGTTCCGCACAGCAAACACCTCCTTTTCCCAGACTGGCCACTTCCTCTCATGCTCTCCAAATTTCTTAGAAAAATATGCACATGGCCTCAGTCTACCTTGATCATCCTTCTGCATTAACACTCCGCCATATGCCCAAGCAGAAGCATCGCACTGCACCACAAAAGGCTTATCCACATTCGGATGCATTAACAAGGGTCCATTAGTAAAGGCTCTCTTCAATTTCACAAAAGCCTCCTGATAATCCTTCGTCCAATCCAATTTAGCTCCCGGAGACCTGGTCCTCTTCGACTCACCCTTACCCTTGGTCTTCAATAACTCAGTAAGCGGGAGGGTTATCGCTGAAAACTCCGATATAAAAGTGCGATAAAATTGGCTAACCCTAAGAAAGCCTGCAGCTGCCTACGAGTTTGCGGAGCCTCCCAATTCAACACATCATCTACCTTAGCCGGATCCATCGCAACTCCACTCTCACTAATTCTATACCCTAAGAAATCAATCTGATTCTTGCCAAATTCGCATTTACTCAACTTCACATACAGACTCGCCTGTCGCAATCTCTCCAACACCTCTCTCACCAGACGAACATGCTCATCTCTAGTATGCGTCACAATCACAATATCATCCAGGTATACAAACACCCCTTTATACAAAAGGGGGTGCAACACCTCATTAATCAATTGCATGAAAATACCTGGAGCTCCCGCTAATCCGAATGACATTACAGTCCATTCGTATAGCCCGAGGGGGCAGGAGAAAGCAGTCTTCCATTGATCGCTCCTTTTCACCCTCACCATATGAAACGTGTCAATCAAATCCAACTTGGTAAAAAACTTACCACCTCCTAACTGACCCAACAAATCCTTGATTAATGGTAAAGGGTAACAGTTGGTAGTACTAACAGCATTCAAACCTCTATAATCAATACACAATCGCAACCTACCATCCTTCTTTTCACGAAACAAAACTGGTGCCGCAATGGGAGACTCGGACCTCCGAATAAACCCCTTGTCTAAATATCCATCTATTTGCTCCCTTAAAGCCTCCTTCTCCTTCACAGTCATGGCATAGATCTTTGGTTTAGGCAAGACAGCCCCTTCCTTAACCTCTATACTACACTGTACATTGCGGGGGGAAGACCCTGAGCCAGAATCGGGTTAAACACATCTGCATAATCCCAATACTCGACAGGCACCCCTTGCACTTCACTTCTAACCTCCCCCCCCCCTTTATTAGGAGCACACTGTACAATCCCTGTTTTCCAATCGATCTTGGGGTTTGCCTGCTCTAGCCATGGCAACCCCAACACCACCTCATGTCCTTTAATGGGGGCCACCACAAAGTCAATATCCCCCTCCCAGGGTCCCACCCGACCCTTTAAATCTTTAGTCCCCACAGAGAACGGCCCACCCTCAATAGAAGACCCATCCAATTGGGTAAATGTTATGGACGTTTCCAAGGGCTTTGTCCCCCCACCCAAATCCGCTATCAACTTCGGGGACATAATGTTCTCTGAACACCCGCAGTCCACTAAAGCTTTCTTTTCCACAATCTCATCCCCTTTAAACAATCCCAAGGTGCATTGTATATTAGAGCTCACCCCAACACTTTTTTATCATCATTGTCCACACAAGCTGCTTTAGCGGAGGCCACCTTCACTGGCTCCAGCACCTGCCTTTGCCGGCACTGGGACGCAAAATGACCGGGTTGGGAACAAATGAAACAAAGGCCTCGTCCCATCGTTGGCCTTCTCATATTACTGGATCGGTTGTCACTGCCACGTCTAGGCTCTCCTCCTTGGAATCGCCCCTCAGCAACACCATGACCAGATCCCCTGGACCTCGCAGACTGGAAACGACGCCGCGGCACCTGGGCTAGGGATCCCCTCACGCTGCCGGCCAACTGGATCCAACCATCGACATCGCCAGGATCATCCCGATGCAGACACCACTCGAGGATCTCCTTCCGCAGGCCGTCCTTAAACAACTCAAGTAGGGTAGCTTGAGACCATTCTGCAACTTTTCCAGCCAATCCCATAAATTCCCTCTGCATACTCGGTGACGGACCGGGATCCCTGGGCCAGGCAGCGCAGCGCTTCCTTCGCCTTAATTCTCTCCAACGGATCCCGAAACCGATTTCGGATTGCCTGCAGGAAAGCTCTCACGGATCTCAAACACGGGTCCCGGCGGTCATGGCATTGGACATACCATTCAGCTGCCCTTCCTTTGAACACCGCTCCGATGGCCCGCACTCGGCTGCTGTCACTGGGATAAAGGTGACCGTAGTCCTCCATATGATCTTGCACCGCAGCAGCAAAAAAGGCTACCTTGCAGGCTTCACCTTCAAACTCAACCCGTAATGGTTCCTTCTTCATACGGGCCCCGAACTCCTGGGACAGCACTCCCCTCCCTTGAGGGACCTCGAGCCTTGAAACACCTCTTCCCATTCCAGCCTGTTGCACAGGGCGCCTCACCGGAACCGGACTTCCTTCTGGATGGCCACCTACGGTCCTCACTCCCAAAGGAGATCTAGGACGCTCAGCTGATGTTCCGCCATCCATCCATGAATAATAAGTGAAGTCTCCTCCGCCCGGGGCACTCCATACCGACTCTATCGGCTCTCTTCGGGACATGGCTCGAGACATCCTCCTCATGGTCTGCTCCATGGCCTCCAACTTACATTTCATCACTTCCAACTCCAACAGTGATGCAGGTTCCGTGGTCTCACTACCACGCTCCGCCAGGTCTACCTGAACTGGCCTGTCCTTCGGCACAGTCTCCCTGGTCCCACGCCCTTCTGGATCTGCCTGAGCTGACCAGTCCTTCGGAACAGCTTCTCCGATCCCTCCGGCCCTCCGGATCTCCGCCTGACTGGAGCCGTATTGCTCCCTCCTTCGACAGGCCATTATCGAGCTCACCTGAGCTTCCCACAGTCGCTCCGCTTCTCGAAGCTCATCCTCCTGGGCAATCGCACCTCCCGACGCCATCATCTCTCGGTGCTCATCCGGGAACCCCACTTGGTCAAGGGTGGTCCAATCCCACTCCATAGTTCGCCGAACTTCTTCAGGAGCCGAATCCCATCGATCAATATATTCTTCTTCTTTCCAAGCCAACCTCTCCATTGCTGGGATAGTTGAAAAGGGGCTTTAGCTTCTGTAACGACTCTCAAACACTCGGTAAGGATCACGCGTAGATTGAAGCACGGTCCAACACGATTTTATTGCAGGTACGACACATGTGAAGCTAAAGCACCAGCCCGCCACCCAAACACACCTTATATACCCTAAGCCCCCTCCCATTGCCCATGCAATGTCCAAGCAGGGTTGCACCATATCCGGGTGAGTCAGCATGTCCCACAGTCCGAAGGGATGTGACCTCATGGGTCCATGAATCAGCGTTATGAGTCCAATTGTCCAATGTCCAGGCTCGGAGGAGTTTGCCTCACTTCCCTCCGCAGCCCCGCATACACCTGGAAGTTACATCACTCCCATCTGACTCAGCACAGTCTCTATGTAACTGGAGCCAAGGTCACCAAAGAACTGGGGCAAAGGTCGGTGCAATCTCATGGCAGGCTGGGAACCTGAACTTCTCCCAAGCTCAAGTCTCCCAGTCTTGACACTATGAAATGTTTCTTCAATCCCCAAACATGTCACATTCATGTGAGCTTTTAGAAATATAGTTTTGGGCATCAAAAGAAAAAGGGAGCAGGTAACGTTACCAAGAAAAGAAAAACACAGAGATCAAAGAGTCCTAATGTGCAGAATTTTCAATGCATATCACTTTCTGCAGGACTGAACTAAAAATCTGACTGGTGGTTAAGGTCTTCACTGCATCTCCCCCATTTACTCCAGCACCACTAACCAAGGTCAACAAAGGGCTGCGGGGGGGGGGGGGGCTTTGAATCCTCTCCCTGTTGCTTTACCATGACAGTATAGACTCAGAAGAAACTTATGTACTTATAAACATAGAAGATACACACTGTCTTCTTCAACTGTTGGCTACATCATAGTGTTCATGGTAGCTCCTACAAGTCAGTAGGACAGAGAACAAAGATCTCCACCTAGAGAAAAACATCTGAAGTGAAGATGGGGAGCTATCTTTCTCATGCGTTTCATGTACAGTGGGCCCTTGGTATCTGCTGCGGCTTGGTTTCAAGACCCCACTTCTATCCTGTGTATCCCAAAATGGATGCTCAAGTCCCATTATACTCCGTGGCATAGTAAAATGCTATCCCTTCTATATAATGACAATGTCAAGGTTTGCTTTTTGGAATCTTTAGGAAGGAATATTTCAAGATATGGATGACTGCACCTGTGAAGATGGAAGACTGACTGCATATGGTTAGGAATAACTGAGCAGCTCTACATTCTCTTAAGAAGAAGGGCTCATCCACACTACAATATTATAGTGTTCTGATTCCACTTCAACTATGGTGCTAAGCTAAGCTATGCTATGGAATCCTGGGGGCTGCTGTTTGCTCTGAGGCAACAGAGGAGCTCTCTGGTTGAGAGTTCTAAACTGCCCTCCCTAAACAGCAACTCCCAGGATACCATAGCAATTAAGTGGCATAATAGGACTATTGTTTTTGATGATCCAACCATCCCCTACCCCAGGGGTCCTCAAACTTTTTAAACACAGAGCCAGGTCACAGTCCCTCAAACTGTTGGAGGGCCAGATTATAATTTGAAAAATATATGAATGAATTCCTATGGACACTGCACATATCTTATTTGTAGTGAAAAAACACTTAAACACAATACAATAACTAAAATGAAGAACAAATTTAACAAATATAAACTTACTAGTATTTCAATGGGAAGTTTGGGCCTGCTTTTGGCTGATGATATAGGGTTGTTGTTGTTGTTGTTGTTGTTGTTGTGTGCTTTCAAGTAATTCCATACTTAGTTTGAGCAAGGGCCGGGTCTTAGTTTGCCCTACCCAAACCCAAAAATATTATATTTGAAAATAACAGCATAGATTTAAAAGGCCCATACAGATTCTTAAAGCAATGCTGAAAATGAACCTTCCAACACAAATGTTTATATTATGATAAGGCACTTCTCATGTAAAAATATTTCAAAGAAAAATTGGGGGGCGGGGGGAGCAAAACAAGTTCCAGAAATGAACGAACGCTAGAAACCATCTAGATGTGCAAAGGGGGAGGAAGAGGAAGCAGTTTTCATTTCTAGATGATATCTACAAAGCTGGTTTCATTCCCCACCATGACAATTTCTCCTGCTGAGAGCAAGAAGAAAACCCCCTTTGAGGTTCTGCAGGAGAAGGGAACAAAGCAGGGATTACTGGTGAGAGCAAACTAGTATTTACCTCCTTTTGTTAAAAAATAGTGCTAGTCTGGCCTGCCTGGTCTCAGCACAACCCTAAACCCATGCTGAGCTCTGCAGTTGGCCAGAAACAGCAGGAAAGTGGAGGAGAATTTCAAGTAACCCGATGAAGGAAGGTGGCATCTAATAAAAGACTGAACCATCTAGAAGGAGCTTTGGGAGAAAAGGGGGGGGGGCATAAAAGGCTCACTGAAGTAACAGATTGGTCTGTCTCCAGCAAACTGGAGGCTTCAAGCAAGTCACTATATTTCTGTCTCCTGTTTCTGATAGGATGATCATACTAACCTTTCTTACATGGGTATTGTCATTGTAAGAGTACAGGGGTAAAAGAGTACTGCGGTAATCTAAGTGAAAAATTATGAATAACATATTTACATGAATATTTTCAATGTTATAGGGTGAGTTAAGATTTCTGTGAGTAATGGGACCTGTGTGTGTTTCATCCATTTTACTACATTCAGAAATGTCAATGATTTTTATAAATCAATAAAAGCAACATGTTATTAAGGACATCATCACGTGGTCTTTGAAGGCATGTTTTAAAACATTTTCCCATGGGATTGTGTGTCCCTTCCCATAATGCACATTTTGTTCTGTCAGAAATCCATGGGTTCTCATCAGAAAACCTTCTGCTACACATTGGTTTTGAAGTTGGTTGGGAATTGGCTTCACCCATCTCTGGGCACATTGGAAGTAGCTTCTTTCTTGTGGGATGGGGAATCAGGCATCATCCATTTTGACCCATTTGATTTATATTGACATGCCATAGTGATGTGTTCAGTATGGGCATGCATGATGGGCAGGCCTTTGCCATAGCCTCAATGAAAAGTAAAAGTAGTGGCCATGGTGAGAAATAAATTGGTTTTTCTTATTTTTCTAGGGACGAAAGCCACTTTGAGATTGTTATGCAATGTTTGGATGCTTCAGATTATTGATTTTGAGGACTTAGAACTCACAAGACATTTTCCTCATGATATTGAACAGTTATTGAAACCGATCCCAAAACCTGTGACTCTAAGGGCACCCAGATATAGAACCACGAATGACCTTTTCACTAGAAACCTAGTTGCAGGTGACTTCCAGCATTAACTCATCAAGTTGCACAAGGCACATATATGGACCTCAGGGCAAATCCCATAATCTCATCCAGGAAAGGGACACAATCCTCTCACAATATTCCCTTTTGTTTCACAGTGAACACAAGGGAGAGCCACAGGGGTTTCCCAATATATGCCCACACTTTATCTCTGGGAAGCCATTAAGATCCCAAACACCAAATCAAACCCCTTACCTGGAAGTCCATTAAGACTATGCCAACAGCCTTGCCACCCACTGTTTAGGTAGACAGGACTCGTCTCACTCCAGGCAATCAGGAACAGAACTATTAGCACCCACTGACTCAGATTGTATCCACATTGCTTTCCTCCTACATCCACCAAGGGCAGACCAAGAAACAGCCGCAAGACTTCAAATTTATTTATTTATTTCAGCTATTTGTACCCCACTCTTCTCAACCCCTGGAGCAATGATGATTTATTTACTCCCCCTCACATGACTGACAAGCCAATCAGCAAAGAAAATGGATAGCACATCAGAGCCAACTGGTCTGCGAATCCTACTTGGCCTCAGGCTGAGCCAATCAGAACTCAGGGCAGTAGAAGTCCTTTGTTGCAAACTGCTGTCAAAGTCCTATAAATATTTTTGTATATTTGCATTAGGGGATGTCAGTTTTTAGAGCGCAAACTTGGCTGGCATCCACTTTGGCCAAGGTGAATAAAGCCTTTGTTCTGTTGTCTTCAACCCATCTGTGTCTCATTTGATCTACTGGAGCTTGGCATGTTGGGCCCCAAACCCACAGCTCTTGTGGTAGCTGAAATCACATAACCCAGTGCTATGTTCAAAGGGGATTTGATGCTGTGATGTGGGCAGTCTCCTGGCGGATTGGGAGGAGAGAGTCATCACCTATGTGATGATGTTGAAAGCAAGTTCAAACTTTGAAAATGGGAAGGGGCACACTGCAATTGAGGTGATTTGACTCTCGTCTTCTTTCAAGATGGCTTGCATAGCTTGGTCCATATATCAAACGGACAATGTATTGGGAATTTCACATCAGAACAACATATTTTATGTGTGGCCAAGACCCAAACAACTCTGTATATAAGCAAAACAATATGTTTGAGAACCACATATTTATTTATTTATTTATTTATTCAATTTATATATCGCCCTTTCCAAATTGGCTCAGGGTGGTTTACAAAATGCACAAGGTAACATAGCACTAAAACGATAAGAACATTAAAAAGCGTAAAAACAATGTTTCTGTGAGCATACAGATTGACATGGCTTAAAGATTAAATGCCCGTCAGAAGAGAGCTGTCTTACACGCCTTCCGGAAGGCTGGTAGCTCGTAGGGTTGATCGGGGTAAATTGTAGGGGTAATAGGAAATATGATGTATATATTCAGTTTTATCATATTTATTTACTGTATTGTTATAAGTGTCCTATTTTCACTTACTACATATAGTGTAATCAAGTCTTATCAAGCTTTGTTCTTTGGTATGGTATTGTGATATGGCCTAAGGGCTAATCAATAATTTTTAAAATTATTATTATTGCAGCTTCCTCCCATGCCCAAGGATTCAACAATCCACATTTTTAAAATATTAACAACCCCCTTGGTATTGCCATTTTTTATAAGGGCCACATTCTTACTATGTCGTTGTATACAATAGGAATTGCGCATCCATGGATTTTGGTATACACAGCAGGTCCTGGAACCAAACTTAAGCAAGTACCAAAGGTTCACTGCATCAGCAACAAATTAATTTACACTTAAGATGCTATTGGATTAGATTTTCTATGTTCTGTTCACAAGAACCTGTTGTAGCCTGGGAACTGCTTCTGTGTGTGTGTGTGTGTGTAGCTTTTCCACATTATTGTATACATAGTAAACCCTACCCTGTGATCTTTACCACTTAATTCACACCTTTTCACCTAATTCACACTTCACACAATCTCTCAACAGTTAAGAGATTATACCATGGTGAAGTATTTACTTCTTTCAATTTCTGATCTATTCAGTTTGCTAATTACTTATTTGTTCATTTCAAAAAACAATATATTATTTCTGAGTGTCTCCGTGCTTGCATATTTAAAATATATTGTACTGGAAATTGGAGCTGATTTACCCTTTTGTAGGTTTGAAGGTTGATTTCACTTACAAGTTATACATGCTGAATTGGTTGGTAGAGACCGAAGGTATTTCAGCATGTACACCTGACTTCATGTATACACAGAAAGTGTTATTAAAAATGCAAGCTGTGATGACTAGTCATTGGGAAATTCAGGAAAGTGATGCCTGTAATACCTAACAGGGTTTGTTAGGGTTACAGGCAGATATTGTGAGCACCCCCAATGTTATCCTGAAGTCCAACTCAGGAAACAGAAAAGGCAGGCAGGCAGGCAGTGATGGATGTGTGTGTGAGAGAGAGAACAGTGAACATTAAGCAGTGAAACTGACATGTCAACAATATATACTCCTCCGCCTTCCTGGGAAACAGGTTCCCACACCATAATACAACCATTAGCATTTCAGTGTGTGTGTGTGTGTGTGTGTGTGAAATTAATATAAGTTTCTGCTTTTTTTGGACATTTTAAAGCAAGCAGGAAGGGGGGGGGGAGGAAGGATATACCATATATTTTTCAGCTACTGAAGCAAAATTGTTTATTGGCATCAGAACATGCTTGAAGAACATTTTAAGCTGTGTTGGTGGACGCGTGCGTGGATAGGTTGTTATATTTGGAAGAGAAAGGACTAAGCGGTACGCTTGCCCCCCGGCCCCCGCTGCACACCCATCTCAAACAAAATCCATGATGACATTTGGGAGCCCACTGACTTCTGCTACGTGCTATCTATCTGAGGCAGGTGTTGACTTGGCTGTCACATTTGATTAGCGTGGAATTCTGGTGATGGGAAAAAGTCATATCACACAAGACAACACTTTGCTTTTGTGAGAGGGAGGCAGAAAGGGAAGAACCTTTTAGCATGAGGAGAATTTAGGTGCATCTTTGAAGACATAGCCCATTTCTTCTGCTTTAATTATATGGTTCAGTGGAAGTAAATTTACAGTCTGTACTGATGGATCCTATATCCACAGATTCTGCATTCAGAGATTCAGATTTCTTGGCTTAAAAATGTTTTTCAAAAAGCAAACCTGGATTTTGCCATGTTATAAAAGGCCATTGTGTATAATGGGACTTGGCAACCATGGATTTTGGTATCCACAGGCAGGGCAGGGTGGAGGCTGGAACTAAGCCACAGTGGATACCAAGGGAACACTCTGTTTAGAAGAACACATTTCAGTGATCCATGGAAGAGTATCTGAGGATAAGAATTAAGTATCTTACAAATGCTGATACAGGGATGCAATTGGTCTAGCTCTCTGAAGCAGCTCCTTTCACATTGATGTTATGAGGGATCTGCTCTGTGGTCCTCCTGGAGCAAAGCACCAGACTCCCCAGATTGCCTTGGTGACTTTGTTTTTCAGAGCAGCCATCCACCCAATGCCTTGGTTCAGAGACTCACAACACGAAAATGACTTGCTCTAACTCTCCAGAATTACTTCTCACCTATCCAAATGCCTTTGAGGATCATCAGAGCACCTTTTCTGGAGAGCTCTCCCAAGTGTCTAGCTGTCTGTATGTCCTTTCTCAGACCAAGGTGTTGTGGACAATGAGCCACTTTTGCAAATACTGCTCAATTGTGGCAAATGCCTCCCAGAGCAATGAATCTCTAGCAAGTTTTAGTCCAAACTTTAAGGTGTCACCCAAGGAACTTAATTGGTTTGGAAGAGAGGTTTCAGCACCTTGAATAGCTTCAAATCCAGAGTGTATTACTACCTACGAATGTGAAAACCAGCAATTGCCTCTCCTTGGTGACATTGACTGACTTTGGTCTTCTCACCTGAGAAAGGGCCCTCAATGTAAGGCAGAAATGGGAAGAAGGAGACACCATACTGGGAGAAGCAAAGTGATGGAAACCATTATTAAAGAAAAAATTACTAAGCACATAGAAGAACAGGCATTGCTGAAGGAAAATTAACATGGTTTCTGCAAAGGCAAATCATGTCTTACTAACTTGTTAGAATTCTTTGAGGGTGTAAATAAACACATAGATAAAGGGGACCCAGTCGATATTGTTTACCTTGACTTTCAAAAGGCTTTTGACAAAGTCCTCACCAAAGGCTCCTAAATAAGCTCTTCAGCCATGGAATCAGAGGACAGGTCTTGTCCTGGATTGGAACCTGGCTAAACTGTAGGAAACAAAGGGTGGTAATAAACGGACATTTCTCTGGGTGGAAAGAGGTGAGAAGTGGCGTACCCCAAGGTTCAGTTTTGGGTCCGTTACTTTTTAATTTATTCATTAATGACCTGGATGTAGGAGTAAATTCTGAGGTAGCAAAGTTTGCAGACGACACTAAATTGTTCAGGGTAGTTAAAATGAAACTGATTGTAAAGAGCTCCAGAAAGATCTCTCGGAATTGAGTGAATGGGCAACAAAGTGGCAAATGCATTTTAACCTAAACAAGTGTAAAGTCATGCACATCGGGCAAAGAACCCCAACTACACCTACCAATTGATGGGGTCAAAGCTTTCCGAGACAAACCAGGAAAGGGATCTTGGGGTTTTGGTGGACAGCTCAATGAAGATGTCAACCCAGTGCGCAGCAGCAGTGAAAAAAGCAAATTCTATGCTTGGCATGATCGGGAAGGGAATCGAAAATAGGTCGTCAAATGTTGTATTACCTCTCTACAAATCTATGGTAAGGCCACATTTGGAGTACTGTGTACAATTCTGGTCACCGCACCTCAAGAAGGATATAACGGAACTGGAAAAGGTACAGAAAAGGGCAACAAGAATGATCCAAGGGATGGAGCAGCTCCCTTACGAAATCAGGTTGCAATGCCTTGGTCTTTTCAGCCTTGAAAGACGGCGTTTAAGAGGTGACTTGATCGAAGTGTATAAAATCATGCATGGGATAGAAAAGGTGAATAGAGAAAAAATATTTTCTCTGTCACACAACACTAGGACTAGGGGGCACTCCCTAAAGCTCCAAGGTAGGAAAGTTAGGACTAATAAAGGGAAATATTTCTTCACCCAGAGGGTCATTGGGTTATGGAACTCACTTCCAGAGGAGATTGTGACAGCTGTCAGCCTGGACAGCTTCAAGGCAGGATTAGACAGATTCATGGATACCAAGGGAATCAGTAGTTACTGAAATGGACATCCAAGTGCCACCTCTGTGTTGATGGAGGCAGGCAGGATTTCCCCGGGTACTGGTTGTGGGGGGTCGGGAGCAGGTGAGGGTTTTGCCCTCCGTTCTGCTAGAGATCCCTGTGTACAACTAGTGGGCCACTGTGTGACACAGAATGCTGGACTAGATGGGCTGAGGCCCGATTCAGCATGGCTCTTCTTATGTTCTTATGTTCTTATGTAAGCAGCTGTGTAGGAAAAGGCAGCTTCAGTTGGTGGGTGGCTTGTCTGTGCCTCAAAGGGCCATTTTTGCTGGTTTCAAATTTCCATAAATAGGTAATACATTGCCTCATTCCTTTCTCTTATTTTTCTTTCTTTCTGAACAATTCAGCATTTATTCTGAGACCCCAAAATGCAGGTAACAGGTGATTAAGTTAGATGGACCTTCTCCATACAGATGACTGAGTGTTGCTTGGTATTTCTTCTACTTTCTCATCTTTTCTTCATTTGTCACTATACATGGGGGTGAAATCTAGCTTCTAGTCACTCAAGGGAGCATTTCCTGAACACAGATTATTTTAATTGGCTATTTACTTATTAATTTCTATTCATTTAAATGATGCCCCAACATTTCCTCAAAAGAGATATTTAAATAAGATTCTTAAAATAAGATACATGATTTTAAAAGGCCCAGCGAGATGCCATATAACACCAATTTTGCAGCAGCTGCACTGGCTACTGATTGAGCACCGGATTATCTTCAAAGTGATGGTTATCACCTTCAAGGCCTTATATGGCCCAGGGCCGGTGTACCTGAGGGACCGTCTTGCCCCCTACCAACCCCAGAGATCACTTTGTTTGGCGGATCAAGATCTACTGAAAATCCGCAGCCTTAAGACCTTTCGGTTAACGGCGACCAGGCGCAGGGTCCTTATGGTTGTGGCACCATCCCTTTGGAATACTCTTCCATCGGAAGTTGTGCCTTGCGGGATTTACCAACTTTCTGCAGAGCTGTAAAACATACTTATTCCCACAGGCATTCAAATCTTGTTAATTTATTCATATTTGGTTTTATTGTTCTTTTAATGTAATTGTTCATGCTTTGTGAGCCGCTCCAAGCCCTCGGGGAGTGGTGGCATATAAATCCGAATAATAAATATGCAGAAGAGACAAGAATCTTTCCGATTTCAGAAGCCAAATAAGGTCAGGTCTGGATAGTAGTGAGAAGTGAGACTGTACCCCACAAGGCAAGAGTAGGTGCTATAGGTTAAATTCAAGAGGCGGCAATGCTTTGGTTATTCCTTGCATGAGCAAATCCTATGACTTTCTCATGATTTGAAGACAAATGTACACACATGCATCAAACTTTAAAATTGAAAACAAATTAATTACTCTATTTTAAAAAATCTAATTCTTTAAAACAATATAAATAATTTAAAACATAACAGCAATTAAAGCACAGCCCACACTCTCAATTTCTATATTGTCATCTAGTCCTGAAATAGCAATTCAAATAAAAATGTAGCTCACCTGCTGGCAAAAAAGGAACAAGGAAGGGAGAAACCCACTCTTCTGTGGCAAGAGTTCTTCTTCAAATGATCTACAGGCAGGAAAAAATGGGTGGCTGTGGGAAACAATATTCAGTTGACCCACCTGCAATATTCCCCTTCATTTTGGAAGTCCTGGAGGAATTTAGGATGGGGTGATAGGAATAAATAGGGATTGGGGGGGAGAGAGATCAAGATTCCTCCTGCTTCATTGGATCAGAAACCTTGCAAAATTAAAGGGAGCTTTTCCATTCAAAGGAAACTTATGTTGGATCCAACCCATGAACATCTGTCTTTCGGCCTTGTTTGTTTTTAAGTCTCCCTGGAATTTCTTTCTAAAATCTTACTGATGTGCTAACACCATCCATTTGTTAAGTTATCCCTTGCTCCCTAAGTATGGTTTGCACAAGCAGATGCTCTTTGGTCTTTGGCAAAGAAATCCAAAGCTCCTTACTATTTAATATTAATAAAGCTGGGATGACGGGAGGGGGATTCCTTTCCGTAGGGCTTAGAAAATACTTCAACAGATGGACAAGAGAGGGTATGTCAGGTACTTGTAGCCAGGGTGACATGGCCCTCGGTTACACTCTGGATTACTTGAATACTCTCCATGTGGAGCTGTCTTTGATAGTTGCCCAAAGAGTTGTAGCAATTGTTAACTGGGTCTGACTGCAGAGAATGCACAACCCCTTTGTTGCAACTTCTCCACAATGGCTGTTCATTTGTTTCTAGGCACAATTCAAAGTACTGGTGAAAAGCTCTTTATTTCTTGAGTCTATGAAGGACTTTATTTCCCAATATGAACCCATTAGAGCTCTACGATCTACAGGAGAGTCTCTCTTCTCTGTCCCACCACCTTCTCAAGCCCATTTAGCAGGATTAAGAAATAGGAGCCTTTTTCATGGCTGCTCCCAGACATTGGGACTTCCCTTCTAAAGAAACCAGTATGCTCTCCTACTTCAGGCTATTTTCTTATTCCATTGTGCTTTTAGGAATGACTGTAATGGGGTTTTAATGGTGTGCTGTGCTCTTATTTTTGGCTCATCTCTGATATTTTAATGGGTTTTAATAGCTTTAACTACATTTTTTTGTTTTCTAAATCACTTGCATGCCTGTGCTTTATGTTGATGATTTTGTATAATTTTAATCCGTATCACTTTTAATAAATAATAATAATAACTTTATTTTTGTACCCCACCTGGAGGGACTTGGGGAGGCTTACATGGGGACAAGCCTGATCAGCATAGTTAAAAGATAACACATTAAAATACACAACAACAGCATAGAACAAAATAAAACAACATTATAACAAAATACAAAAGCAAGCATCAAACCAACCAATGAACAATAATAATCCGTTTCTGGTCACAGGAGGGTGGACTGGTGCAAAGCTGTAAAGATACAAAGATATAAACTGTAGAGATACAAAGCATGATCCAAATTATACTGCCAGGGTGATGCATAATGTTTAGAATGCTGGACTGAGACTTGGGAACAGATGCGTAGCAAGGCTGGTCTGTGGGGCAGGGGAAAAACATCTGAGTCTCTGGACAGTCCCTGGACAATTCCAGCTCCAGCCATGGAAGGAGGGTCATAGATTCACCAGGTCAAGATCTCAGATTTCAGGGCCTAAACCTAACACCAATGGATGATTCCCTGTGATGTCATGGAATGATGCTATATGGGTCAGTCCACGGAGATATCATTAAGCACGATATATTAAGTACAGTGGTAGAGTCTGCCATTGAAATAAAAAACAAGAAAAAAGGAATACACACATTTTCAAGGTAGTACTTTTGCTTTGAGATCCCTCCCTCTTGCCCAGAGCACAGCACAACCTTCTCATTAAAAGTCAGCAGTATATAGGTTGGAATTTATGATTACAAAGATGTAACCTAGAGTAATGCATTCATGACTACTTAGTATTCAGGATCCTTACGTGTGGGGAATACATAGAGATTTTGCAAGGTCCCCAGTTCTGCTTTATTGGGTAGCAACTTCTGTTAACTATGTAGATCCTATATTGATGGGGATGCAGAAGACTGATATTCTACTATATCAGCCTTCTGATATCAGTGATCTTCAGTGGAGGAGGAATTGTGAGAAAGATTCTGCTTTCCAAGTGGTGCATCAGCGGTTGGGGTGGAAACATCAGTCTGCTGTGTTGACATGAGAACTGGTTGTCACTGCATGCAGCAGCTGCTTCTTGGTAAATTAGGATTGGAGGTGCTGGGCTGAAAGGCACTAACCAATTGCGCAACTAATGAAGTCATGTAACTAAGTAGTGTACAGGCAGTCCCCAAATTATGGACAAGATAGGTTCTGGAGATTTTTTCTAATTTAAATGTGTATGTAAATTGGAACAGGGACATTTTAAAGTATAATTTTAGCCATACATACAAGCTCTTGATGGCACAGGGAAGGGCTAACACCCATGTGATTTTTTTTTGCTATCTCTGCCCCTGATCAGATTTTACCTCACTTTCTGACCCTGTGATAATTGGATTTTGAAAAAAATGGCTTGTTGTGGAAACAAGATTGGTGTTAAAGCTTCAGTTGAGATAATACAGTTAAAACACATCACCATAAAATACATACAATGAAATGTATATATGACTTTACACAAACACCTGATTTAAAAATACATATATTCAATATATGGTACAAAGATTAAAATAAAATAGTAATACAATGTAAATGTAAATGTCTAGTTTCAAATTCATGGGTAGGCCTGCTGGAAGAGAAGGGTATTAAGATTTGTTTTAAGTCCAGACAGCACTCTTAGCTGTCAAAACTCTTCTGGCAGGTCATTCCACAGTCTTGGGAGGTGGCCAATGAAAAGGTCCTCTGAGAGACATTTGCCATTCACTTTCTGGTTATAGTAAATGTTCCCCAAAAGACCTAACTGTTTGGAGTGAGTTATATGGGAGAAGGCTACCCTATAAGTAACCTGGCCCCAAATCATGTAGGTTATAATGCATACTTTGGACCTCTTCACACAGGACAATTTTGGCCTGTTTTGCCACGTCTATGCATAGCAAGAATGGGACCTGCCATGCACCATAACCAGGTTTGAAATCAGACTGAAATGGATCTAGATAAAGCTTCATCCAGGAACCCTTGCATTTGCAAAGCCACCTTTCCTAAAAATGGGAGGTTGAAGACTGTTCTGTAGTTGTCAAGTACTGAGTGGTCTAAGGAAGGTTTTTTAAAGAAGTACTCTTACCACAGTCTCCTTGAGGCCTGCATGGACCCTGCCCTGATGTAAGGAGGCAATAATCACTTCCCTGATGCACTCCACCAGTCCCCTCCGGCCTGTTTTATGAGCCACGAAGGCCAAGTCTCTAGAGCACATGTGGTGGCTCTCACCTCCCAAGAATCCTGTCCACATTCCCAGGTTGTACAAATGGAATTGTATCCATCAATACAGGACAAGCGGATGCCAAGGTTACATCCACCGGACCTGTATCAACTGTGGCATCTAAGTTAGAGCTAATCTGAGTAATGTTTTCTGCAAAATGGTAGGCAAGCTCCTCATAGTGTGCTGTTGTATGGTCAACATTATCTTTTGGGCCAGGCTAGATTAGGCCTCTAAATACCTGAAATAGCTCTGCTGGACAATTTTGTGCTGCAGCAATAGTATTTGTATAAAATGCTCTTTTTGCTGCTTTCATTGCCCTGCCGTAGATCTTCAGATATATCGTTGCTTGTTCTCAGTCGGAATCACTCTGAGTTCTCTGCCACTGCTACTCTAGTCCCTGTCTCACATGTTTCATTGCTACCAGTTCCTTAGTGAACCAGGGATTGGTTTAGCTCAACTTTGTGAGAGGGGACGCTTCAGAGCAATCATGTCATTCAATATAATGCAACAAAGCAGGGAGAATATATAGTTATATATATAAAGTGCTATTTCTTCTCTGCTAGATATTCCCAGTGATGTTTCCAAGCTGAAAAACCAAAACTGCAAAATTTCTGTGGAAGCCATAATGGTTTTCTTTCTTCTGTACAAAGATACATATTTTTAAATACTCCAAAGCATCGCTCGTTATTTATTTATCCATTGAATGTTGGGGCGGAAAAATTCTAAAAGCTGTCTTTCATTCCCCCCAGGACCTGCCACATGCTGCAAAATGCTCATTTCCAAAATGCTCATTTCCAGTTTTGTTTTATTTGGTAGGAGGCAATAAAGAGAAGCTGCAAGGACTCTGTGTACCTTGCCATCCCTAAAGGCTTCCAGAGCAGAAGTTAAGTACCTTTATTCTTCAAGGATTACATTCGGAGATTCAATGGTAAAAAAAATCTTTGAAAGGAGTGCATGTTGTCTGCAGTTGTTGATACTGATGTGCATGTGTGTGCATGTACATTTAAAATTAGATAATCAGATCTTCAGAAATAAAAACTTCATTGAAAACAGAACTAAAATAGAACCACTAAAACAGCATGTGTATTTTAAAAGTTAATAATAATAAAATAATACAGCACCAGAGGTGTGTATCATTTAAAACCCTAAAACAACAGTGTACAGCAGTTTAAAACAGATACAAGTCTGAGGAAGGCTCAGACATTCAGAGGTTCAGGCCCCAAACGCTGCCATCTTTAGGTCTGAAATCTGGGTTGGCAATGAGTTCCAGATCCTGGGGGCCGCCAAAAAGGCTCTCCGCTGGGTTTCCATCAGCCGAGCCTCTCGCAGTCAAGCCATTTATGGCAGAGAAACTGAATTTTCCTGCCATCAGTAATGGGTTGCAAAGTGAAACTTAATCCAGTCAAGACAGAGAAACCTCTGGTCATTTAAAGGCCATTTAGGGAACAGGAATTGAGCCTGTGCTCGATTAGTTTATGCTCCTGCTGAAAATGCAGGTTTGTGTTTTAGGCATATTTCTGGATTAACCCATGAACCTGAAAGTCCAGGTTTCATCAGTAGCTGGGAGTGCAATTGAAGTAGAGCAATTTAAAGCAACTATGGATAGTGATATCCAGGGTGCAGATAGCAGAACTTGAAGAGTGGATACCGAGTCCTGATAAATGGATACCAGTACCAGCTGTGGGCCACTGTACATCTGTGCTCCTAGCAAGACAAAGAAGCTATCCAATGTACCCAAATAAATCTCACCAAGCTGAAGAAGAAATCGCCAAGGTGTTTATTAAGTCAGCTGAAGTGATGCCAGCCCACAGTAGTCTGCCAAAGTAAGCTGAGATACCATACAATACAAAGCATGCATTCAAATCCTTTGTCTTTCCTGCTCCCACCCCACCTGGAGCCGGCTCCATGCTGATTCGTGAAGCTGCTCTTATGTCACAACCAGTTGGGAGAGACTCGTTCTTCAAGGTGAGACTACAACACCCACCAGCCAATCGGGGAGCATTCCCTGCTTCCAATGCAGATTTTTGCTCTCCAATGGCCAACGAGGGGTCGGTCAGTACAGAAGACTAAGATGCTGAAAAATTCTGAATCAGGTTCCAGTAGAGGAACAAACAATGGGGGCCATCAGGTCCCATGAGTCTTTATTGTTAAAGTGATTGTAATCTGAGTCCCCAGCGAATGGATGCAGCACCTCTGGATATCCAAAAAGTCCAAAGCAGAAATATTCTCCATCCTGATAGGATTAAGTGGCAAGCTCCTTGGAAAGGGGAAATTTTATTGTGTGACAACGGGACATGACCACAGATATAGTCACAAGACTCCGATATAAAAATATCTATTTCATATTCATATGATACACAGCAATGGGATGTACAGATGTATCAATTCATATATCGAACATGTCACATACAAGGTCATAGGTAGGAGGCGCGATATCCACAATAAGTAAATATCTGTAACTTATATTAGTCCATAAAGGCGCAACTCCCCAACAAAAAATCAATGTAAGACAGTCCGAGAGATAAAGGGATAAACTCCCGAATGCCGTGAAGTCCAAACAGCAGACGATAGAAGGACACAGGAGGCTAACATACGCTCCCAATAATAAGTTCAAAAGTTGGCCGACGGGCTGGCGATGCCAAACTTTTCGGCCACTCCCCGTTTACCGCCCCGGGCGGGGCTTTCTCAAGGCCATAAATGGTATTTCCGTGGTCCAAGTATCTAGAGAAAAGTATTACATAAACATAATATACAATAATGTAGTCTATAAACAAAACCCAGAGCAATATACATAATCAAGGTTACATACCGATCAGCGAAGCGTTCAGGCTTAACCTTACCGCGGCGGTAAGGTGACCATAAAGGTAAGAAAGGAAGGATCAGGAGAGTATTATAAAGTAATTCAGGTGGAACATTAGGCAATTAGTGATTGAACACTAATTACCTCGTTTAACCCATTCGGAATCTCTGAATTTAATCGGATTATCCAGAGTCTTTCAAGTTTGCAAAGGGCCTTAAAGGGGTCAGTATGTGAATGCGGTTCTATTTTATCAAGTACTCTAATGCGCAATGAGTCTGGATGGTGTTTGTGGTGAAGACAGTATGTGTATAATGGTAAATCAGTGTTACCCGTATTTATCCTACTTCTATGCTCAATAAAATGTTGACGTAACGATCTCCTCTCAAGGAGGAGTTGCGTTTGAGTCTAGAAAATTGAGTATAAGGTAAATTAGACTTCAAAGGATGTGAGTGGAAACTCTTGAAATGCATATATGAGTTTCTTTTCACAGATTTCCTATAGTTTTTGGTTTTGAGGAGGCCTCTGTCTGTGAAAATAGTTAGGTCCAGAAAGTTTACTTTATCTTGATTAGCATTCAATGTAAATTGGATGTTGGTGTCCCATGTGTTCAACCATTTACCCAGGTCAAATTAATGGTACCATTGATCAAAAATATGACATCGTCTATGTACCGATAATAATGGGAAATGGCTCCAGAGAAGGCATTGTGTGTTTCTGGGAAGACATAAGTGTCCTCCAAATGTGACATGTACAGTATGGCTAATGATGGCGAGGCCGCTTGGTCCATACTGACCCCGGAAATTTGTAAATAGATATCCTTCTCAAATGCAAAATAATTATAATCCAAAATAATATCAAGAATCTGTATAAGGAAACCTACCATCTCCAGTTCCTGTACATTTGCCATCAAATATTCATATATTACAGCTCTTAATTCTGGCAACGGTATGCAGGTATACAATGAGACAATATCCGCAACCACAATGGTCTGATTAGATGCAATGGGTTGATTTTCCAATTTTTGGATTATGTCCGTGGTATCCCTAACAAAGGCTTTGGTCTTACGTACTATAGGTTGTAAATAGGAATCAAGAAAATTAGATAGAGTTTCCAAAATTCCACCACATCCGCTGACAATAGACCTCCCCGGGGGGGAGGGGGGATTAATTTGTGCACCTTTGGGAGGACGTAGAAACCGGGCGTTCTAGGATGTTTTACAAAAACGTATTCCCCAGTTTTCTCGTTAATAACACCAGTCGCAACAGCTTCCTCAATGGTATCTCTAATCACCGAAGATAATTTAGTTGTAGGGTCATAGTTTAACATTTTATAGAATCTCGCATTTTGCAGTTATTGTCTACATTCATTTACATATATATCCTTGTCCAAGACCACAATGGAACCTCCTTTATTGGATTTC
Organism: Anolis apletophallus; assembly: GCA_030556195.1. NCBI lineage: Eukaryota > Metazoa > Chordata > Lepidosauria > Squamata > Anolidae > Anolis > Anolis apletophallus. The sequence continues at coordinate 68,896,331 of JARBWK010000001.1, forward strand.
TTAATAACAATCTCTGGATTATTACCCAATCGCCTTACAGTAAGCCATTCTTCTTTGGTCAAATTGGATTTGTGTAAGTCATGGGAATGGTCAATTTTGTTGGCTTCCCTGATGATAGTATTTTCAAACGTCCTGATAGAGGAGGACACCAAAGGGGGTACAAAGGTACTCTTGGGTTTAAATACAGGTAGTAAAGAAACATTCCTAGGTCCAGTATCCGCAAAATGCTCTCTAAGGCGTATCGAACGAAAGAGGGTGGCAAGGTCAGTTCTAATGTTTAGGGCATCACATCTCGGGGTAGGGACAAATGTTAAACCTTTGTTCAAAACATGCAGTTCTAGAGGAGAAAGGGAATACCTAGATAAGTTCATAACTAGGTCGGGTTGCGTTTGTCTGGGGCCTTCCAAACATTTTGGTTCTGATTTTGTTTGTTATGGGGTCTGTTCTTCCTGAACCAGTATTGAGAAGTTACTTTCTGGTTCTGTTTGGGAGGGGCAGCCGCCGCAGCATTCGAAGTGGAGGGGACTTCCTCTCTACTAGGGAGAAGATTTTCACCTGAGGAATTAGAGTTAAGTGAGTCACGGGATAATGTAACACGTCTAGTATAGTATATAGGTCTTTGGGGTTCTCTATACACATTTCCTTCTTTGAAATCTTTATCATTCCGTTTGAATTTGTTGAGTTTCCTTTTCTTCAAATCTCGATATAGTTCATCACAGGCTTGTTTAATCCGGGTTAGATCTGGCACATTGGTATCAGTCTCCAACACTGTTCTAAAGGAGGCAATCTCAGTTCTCAATTCTTTGGACTCCACCGTGGCTCTTTGAACTATCAAGGTCATCAAGTCTAAGCTGCAACGTTCAATTATTCCTCTCCAATTATTAGTAAAGACCTCATCCTTAACATAGACACCCTGAGGGATTTGTACTCTCATACCTCTAGGGATTATTTCTTTACGGACATAATCAGACAACGATGCTGCATTCAGCTCTACTCTGATTAATCTCAATTCTTTTTCCTCTAGTAACTTAAAGGTAGGTGTAATCTCATTATCTGTCTCATCTTCCTCAGCATCTGGATCCAAGGTCCAATCTGATATGATCTCCTGTCTCGCTTCAGGTAGAAACGATTGAATGCTAATCAAGATAAAGTAAACTTCCTGGACCTAACTATTTTCACAGACAGAGGCCTCCTCAAAACCAAAAACTATAGGAAATCTGTGAAAAGAAACTCATATTTGCATTTCAAGAGTTTCTACTCACATCCTTTGAAGTCTAATTTACCTTATACTCAATTTTCTAGACTCAAACGCAACTCCTCCTTTAATTATGATTTCGAAAGGGAAGTGAGGACTATGAAAAAGGAATTCCTGCAAAGAGGCTATCCGGAACATATAGTTTCTAAAGCACTCATTAAAGCTAGACACTCGGATAGAAACAGCCTACTCATGTGTAGACCCCAAGCACAATCGGATAATCTGGTGTGGCCTTTAACACTCACACCTCATTCTAATTCAATTGTTAAACTTATACGAACATACTGGCCGATCATCTCTCACATCAAAGGGCTAGAGCATCCTCCTCTTGTCGCTTATAAGCATACACGTAATTTAGGTGACACACTTACCCACTCGAATCATGCTTATACACACATTACTAGCAATCTCAGTAAGGGCACGAAGGTTTGTGGCCGGTGCTCTATTTGTAAGAATATTTGTACAGATACAACTATATGTTGTCCCTCCTTAGGAAAAAGTTTTGAAGTACGTTGTTTTGCCACCTGCGCCAGTTCATACGTCACGTATGCTATCAGTTGTTCCTGCCCGTCAGTCTATGTCGGGATGACCACGAGATCGTTACGTCAACGTTTTATTGAGCATAGAAGTAGGATAAATACGGGTAACACTGATTTACCATTATACACATACTGTCTTCACCACAAACACCATCCAGACTCATTGCGCATTAGAGTACTTGATAAAATAGAACCGCATTCGCATACTGACCCCTTTAAGGCCCTTTGCAAACTTGAAAGACTCTGGATAATCCGATTAAATTCAGAGATTCCGAATGGGTTAAACGAGGTAATTAGTGTTCAATCACTAATTGCCTAATGTTCCACCTGAATTACTTTATAATACTCTCCTGATCCTTCCTTTCTTACCTTTATGGTCACCTTACCGCTGCGGTAAGGTTAAGCCTGAACGCTTCGCTGATCGGTATGTAACCTTGATTATGTATATTGCTCTGGGTTTTGTTTATAGACTACATTATTGTATATTATGTTTATGTAATACTTTTCTCTAGATACTTGGACCACGGAAATACCATTTATGGCCTTGAGAAAGCCCCGCCCGGGGGCGAAACGGGGGAGTGGCCCCGAAAAGTTTGGCATCGCCAGCCCGTCGGCCAACTTTTGAACTTATTATTGGGAGCGTATGTTAGCCTCCTGTGTCCTTCTATCGTCTGCTGTTTGGACTTCACGGCATTCGGGAGTTTATCCCTTTATCTCTCGGACTGTCTTACATTGATTTTTTGTTGGGGAGTTGCACCTTTATGGACTAATATAAGTTACAGATATTTACTTATTGTGGATATCGCGCCTCCTACCTATGACCTTGTCTGTGACATGTTCGATATATGAATTGATACATCTGTACATCCCATTGCTGTGTATCATATGAATATGAAATAGATATTTTTATATCAGAGTCTTGTGACTCTATCTGTGTTCTTGTGAACCCAATACTCGGTGATTTAGATTAAACGGGACATGACCACCTGGCAAACTGGATGGTCATGCCAGGTGATGAGTCAGTAAATCATTATGTTCAGGTAGCTGCACAAATGACAGGCAGCTCAGCAGATGGATCCTGTTGTCCTCCACACAGCCGGAATCTATGGGGCTAGTAGAGATGGACAAGCCCACAGGTGAAGGGTGATTGAATCCAGTGTCATGTAGATGAAGCTCAGGAAAACTGCTGGAGAGAGTTCCTGGGTCGTGAGCTGCTGGCGAAAGATCATTAAGGTCTTGCTGGGTGGCTTCATTCTCTAAAAGAATTTATATTTGAGAGAGATAACATAAAACATTATACACACACACCTGAGGGTCCGTGGATTTTTGGGGGGGGGGGGCAGCGAATGGAGGCCAGGGTTTCCATGGGGGCAGGTGGAGGTAAATCAGGGTTAGTTGGGAAGAAAGAAGGAAAGAGAAAGAAAGGATATATAACTTATAGTATAATCCAGCCACAACTGCAAGGAAACAGCAAAAGTGAGGCAGAAAGAATCCATTTTAGATTTGAGAAATAAGTACAATGTTATAAAATATCATTTTCTTGGCTTTTCTTTTGCCAACCTTTCATCTTTCCTAGGCTAAGGCATAGAAATGTAAATGTTTATTTATTTTGTGATTTATTTCCTGCCTTTATAACCCGCCCTTCTCACCCCCGAAGGGGGACTCAGGGCGGCCTCACAGCAAGCATGATTGGTGCTTTCACATAAACATTCAACAAATACAATTAAAACATTAAAACAGTTAATTAAAAACAGTTAATTAAAAAGCAGTTAATTAAACATGCCAATTAAAGTCCAAAGCCAGGTCCGACCAATTGATTGTCGCCAGTTGCTTAAATCTTCTTCTTGCTCGCTGATATTCAATGGCCGAAGGCTTGATCCCATAGCCAAGCCTTGAGTTTCCTTCTGAAAGACAGAAGTGAGGTGGCCAATCTGATATCCCTGGGGAGAGAATTCCACAGACGGGGGCCACTGCTGAGAAGACCCTGTCTCTCGTCCCCACCAATCGCATTTGCGATGGCAGTGGGATTGAGAGCAGAGCCTCTCCAGATGATCTTAGACTTCGTGATGGTTCATAACAGGAGATACATTCAGACAGGTAAACTGGGCTAGAACCACTTAGGGCTTTAAAGGCTGAAACCAGCACTTTGAATTGTGCTCGGAAGCAGATTGGCAGCCAGTGGAACCCACAACAGAGGTTGTGTGCTCCCTGTATGCCACTCGGGTGAGAAACCTGGCTGCTGACCGTTGGACTAGTTGAAGCTTCCTCATCCCAATTTAGACAAAAGGCATTGGAATTCCTTTGTTTGCACATCATTGACTGGGCAGGATTATTTAGCTCTTGGCTTAGACTGAACAAAGGTCAAATGCCTTTTGTAACATGGATTTTAGCATATTTGTTACCTGTCCATTTATACTATAAATATATAAGATATAAAACCTTGATTAGATGTACACAGATGTAACATGGGAAGGGGTCTTTGTTATTGTTAGTCCTTTTGCAAGTTGGCCAAGACTTAACATCCTTTTATACCATTCTGGCCTGGTGGCAAAACTAAGTTCCATAATTATAAACTATCTTTTTTGGGGGGAGATCATGCTCGACTATACCTTTGCTCTGTGAAAACGCGAGTTCCAGTCTTAACTTAGCAAAACTATTCTAGTGTGTTTACCAAGAAAATATGTGCTTCTGAAGAATGCAGAGCATGAACTGCAGCTTCCTTGTTCCTCTTCTAAACCTCCCTAATCGGCACATAACAATCTCAAGGAAATAGAGCATTTACTGTATTTCTTATTTATATTTTCAGCAAACATTCTCTGGCTGGATTACGTAAGGCTCAATTATTAGAAAACAATGCATGATCAAATCAGCATGAGCAGAGGTGACAAAAATGTATAAGATCAGCATACTGCAGTTAATCTAAAATATCAAGAATATCAAGAAGCTAAAGGTTACCTGTGCCTGCTTTAGATACTCTTTCCTTAGGCTGTTTAAGGTTTTAAAGGTCAAAGACAACACTATCAGAGGCTACGGAAACCATGCACAGGCACATTCAGGGGTAGATGTGTTTGTCATGCAACAAAATATACCAAATCCACAAAACAGTGATACCTTTGTTGAGCCAACTAGAAAAATCGCAAAATATATCATGCAAGCTTTTGAAGTTCCATTGCCACCTTCATTAGACAAAAGTAATAAAAATCATAGAGGAGGAGGAAAAAAGATCCTATTACAGTCTCTGTTGTCAGTTAAGATGGTCTGGATATCAATGCAAGCAGATGCCACTTCCTTCTTTTGCCATTTGGAGACTGAGAAACAAAGATTAGTAAAACGAGGTAATCAAATTTCAATTTTATTAGCAACAGAAAAAAAAACTCCCTCTGATGCCATGCTGACTTGTCCTGCGGAAACTACCAGTCCCTTTCTAAAGCAGAGGATGTTGATTTTTTTTGTTATTGTTAACTTTCATCAAATCTACTTTGACTAATTGCAAATCTATGGACGAGAGACCTCCAAAACACCTGTGTTCTGCAGCCCTACTCAGGTCTCTGGCTTCTCTGATTGTGTCTTTTCATCTGTAATGCGGTCTTTCCAGCTTCACATTTCAAATGAGTTGATTTTCTTCCTATCAGCTTTTGCCACTGTCCAGCTTTCATGCAAAGAAATGGAAAATACAATGCCTTGGACAATTCTAACTTTAGCATCCATGTATCTTTACACTTCAGGATCTTGTCTAGTTCCTTCATAACTGCCCTTCTAATTCCTAATCTTCTTCTGATTTCTTGAAATTAATGAATCTTGAAAAATCTTAAGCCAGTTCAATGTCTTCATCATCTCCTTAGGAGCCCTTGGTGGAGCAATGGGTTAAACCCTTGTGCCAGCAGGACTGAAGACCGACAGGTCCCAGGTTCGAATCCAGGGGAGAGTGCAGATGAGCTCCCTCTGTCAGCTCCAGCTCCTTATGCAGGGACATGAGAGATACCTCCAACAAGGATGGTAAAACATCAAAACATTTGGGCGTCCCTTGGGCAATGTCCTTGTAGCTGGCCAATTCTCTCACACCAGAAGAAATTTGCAGTTTCACAAGTTGCTCCTGACACAAAGAACAAACAAACATCTCCTTTAAAATTATGTAAATTATCTGAAGCCCTTATTTTTTTCCTCACATTCAACTGTAAATTTGCATTTACACTAATCTAGTAATTGTTCCAAGTCTTTGCTAATTTTTGTTGGTAGTAATTCAGTCTACAGACTGCTAGGGATGGTGTGATTAGAATTTTGGGGTCGGTGCAGAGTTTGAATGTATTTTAATGTTTAATAGTTTTAATGACAAAAAGGAAGGAAGGAAGGAAGGCGAGAAGGTATGATGTCATCTGCGTATATTATATTGTTGGTGTTCCTTATCCCAATTTTCATGCCACCTGACTTTAATTCTGCTTTACATATGATATGTCTACCATACGAGTTAAATAGATAGATTGAGAAAAACACTGAATGTATACACAGATGAAACACTGGACTGAGCAAAAAGAAACAATGAGTGCAATTCTAGTACTATAAAACTCACAACCCTGTTATATGTGTGCGAAATGTGGATTGTCTACAGACGTCACATTCAACTCCTGGAATGATTCCATCAGCGTTGCCTCCAAAAAAATCCTGCAAATCTCTTGGGAAGACGGGCGGACAAATATCAACTTGCTGGAAGAAGCAAGGACCACCAGCACTGAAGCAATGCTCCTATGCCATCAACTCAGCTGGACTGGCCACGTTGTCTGAATGCCCGATCACCATCTCCCAAAGCAGTTACTATACTCCCAACTCAAGAACTGAAAATGGAATATTGGTGGACAGGAAAAGAGATTTAAAGATGGGCTTAAAACTAACCTTAAAAATAAGGCATAGATACCGAGAACTAGGATACTGAGAACTTGAGTGTTCTAATTGGAGGTCAGCTGTGACTGGCAGTGCTGTGGAATTTGAAGAGGCGAAAGGGAGAAATGTGCTAAGTGGAAGGTGTGTCAAGCCAACCCTGACTGGGATCGCCTTCCACCTGGAAACCAATGCCCGCACTGTGGAAGAACATGCAGATCGAGAATAGGGTTTCATAGTTAGGCACTACACTTGGAAGGCCATCATACTCGGACAATGAGGGATCACCCAAGTAAAGTAAAGTAAGTATTTCTGTTCCACATACCACTATTTTTTTAGTTGAGTCCCAGTATCTGGAAATGTTACTTTTGGAACATTAGCTGCCATTATCTCCCAGCCAGTATTATCTTGTTAACATTCATAATCTCAGCTTTAATCCTATTGTATGTTAGAATTTGGAATTCTGTTTTTTAAGAATGTAGACCCCAGAAGCATGAAGCCTGGGAGTGAGAATCCCGCTACAGCAAGCTTTAAAAACACACACGTTCAATATTGAAATCTCCCTTTACATTTCAAACAGTTCTAACACTTCTCTCCCAGCAATCCTATATCACATTGATTCACAAGTCTGAACCAATGTGATATAGGGTAAGTTCTGGGCAAGTAGTTTCATCATACCTTTTTAATAGAAAGATGGCAATTTAAAGCAGAATTAATTTGGAATGGAGAAACCATTCAAATTGCCCACATTTCAACTGTGGTATTTATATATATATATTTATGTGTGTGTGTGTGTGTGTGTGTGTGTTGTAATTAGTATGGAGTACGTGGCACCATCTCTAATAGAAGGTGCCAAAAGCTAAGCAATAACTTCTATTTATCACAGAGGGATGGAAATTAAAGCAGAATGACAGGGATAAACAAAAAAGAAAGAAGCATGCACAGGAAGGGAGTGAAGCCCAGCTATAGAACACAATTAAAAATCAAGGGTAGGAGGGAGAAATCCTTTACCTAATTTAATTGGCAGGAGGGTAACACAGAGATTGCCACTACTTTTCACTGCACCTAGAAAGCTTTTCATGCAAATACATAAAAATCATTTTTCCATTCTCTTTTGAGAACTCCATGGGGGCTAAATTCATTCCCAGAGCAATGGAGGAGGGGTGTGTGTGTGTGCAGAGGGGGAAGGACAATCATCTTGAAGTGTATTCCATCCTGAGAGAGGAAGATAAGGGCTGAACAGTGGACAAACCATACTAATTTGATGTCTTTCAGCTGACAGCTTTACAAATGACAGAAAGATAAAAAATAAAAATAAAATCAGGCAATATAAAAGAACTGTATGCTCTATAGTCCCTGCCCAACACCCGTTCAGTTCAGTGTTTATTCCTTCCTCCCATGCAATAGGAAACCTGGCAAGCACCAAATTTACAGCCCTTGGTGTTACTTATAAAGGCATAAGGGAAGAATTAAAATTAATGGGCTTAGTAGTGCTGAAAGCACACTTGATTTGTAGGCGAGGCTGCCAGAAAATGACATTGTGAGCACACAGTGACAATACTTCAGAGGTGAAGAATAAAAACCAGATTCACATTTAAGGAGAAAAACTCAATAAACAACAGTTTGGCCACAGCTGAAATAAGGGAGGGGGGAGTAAAAGAGGGAACGAAAAGAAAAAAGAGGGATCTCCTTTGAACAATAAGACCACTTCTTCTCAGTGGAACTGCGGTTGGTCCTTTTACATACAACACTATCTCCCCACAAATTGAAAGGAATTTGGGATTTTTTTTGTGGGGGAAGACACTCTTGAGACAGCCTAGATATCCTAAAAGCACCAGATCATGGAAGCTAAGTTGGGTCATTTCTAGTTAGTACCTGAATAGGATGTAGTAATTTTTGGAAGGATGTAGTATTTGTGGTGGAATGAAAATCATGCCTAGTTCATGTCTTTACCAATCCACACACGGTCTTGCTTGAGAAAAGATATAACATGCAGATGATCAGTAAAGAATAAGGTGTACACTCTTTGTTATGCAGAGCAACATATATACAGCCATGTGAACAGTTGTAGTGACTCACACAATATCCTTTGAGAGAGATTCAAATGCTCCTTGGATGTCCATGTGAAAGATCTTCTTCCAGCAACTCAGAAGATACACACACACACACACATCTTGGCAAGCTCCTGCACAGAAAACCTAAACATGTAACTGTTGCCCAAACTCCCAGACTCAGCTAGAATCCCAGTCGGCCCAACCAATCAGCATGTTTCAGTTAACACACTCACCAACTGATTTTCACATGCTCCAAAAGTATTCAGTATTTCCTTGCACAACGCCCCCATGGAGCCGTCCAGGAAGGCAAAATCTTTTCTCTCAACTATGAAAACGAAGCCAGATGCTGGTCTGGCCAGTAAATGGTTGCGGAGACCATGCTGTTTTCTTCAATAGGTAGCCAAGTAAAACTGTGACACTCCTCAGATTCTTTGTCCCACATTTTTTTCTCCAATGACGACCAGCCAGAGGGTCCTTAAAGACCATACATGGGATGCAGTAACATCTTTGCCAACTTCCCTTTGCTAAACTCTGTTTTTCAGAAACCATATTAACCATCTTGCAGTTTGCCAAGAGGTTTTGCCATGGGATTTTACTATGCTGCATGGAATTTAGTTAGAGAAAAAGTGAGAAAAATATTCCAGTTCTGAGATGAAAGCCCTCTTTGTGTTGCATCAGTCCATGTTTAATGTAGTCTTTTTTGTAATAGTAGTGGGGTGTATGTGTGTGTGTTTTGGGGGGGGGGGTGGAAGGAAGGGTTGCCACTGAATAAAAAATATGCAGTATAATTTTTATTAAGAGAAGTGGCAGCTTATTTATAATTAGAAAATGGATAAAGAATGGTTGTTGTCAGAGGCTGGAAAGTTGACGGATAGGTATGGCAATACAATTTCCCCTTGGGCCTCGGTAAATTAAATGCAGCTCTCTAGAGGGAGCAGGATTGCTCTCTCTTTTAGCTTCCAAGAGAACTAGTGGCTGCATGAATCTTCCTTTCTGATAAATATGCAGGACTATACTTTTAGGCACCATGTCTCATGCCTGAAGATTTAATTTCCTTAAGGATTTTCCTCTTTTGCTTTTTCTTGATAAAAGTCTCAGAGAGAAACTGTGTCAGGCCTGAATCTGCAGGTGATGTTCCCCCAAACTCTAATCCTCTGAGGTTTGAGGTCTGGAATTAACAGGGCTTGGAATAAAAATAAGCCTCTTGTCACTGATCTGGCTACACTGTTAAAATCCCCAAGTGGGGTTTAATCTTCTTTGCAGAAACACCAGCACTTTGAAAGAGAAGGAAGTGGACTGTTCAGGAGTCACCAGTTGACTCTTGCAATTCGGTTACTGATAGCCAGCCACACACTTTTTCTTCTTCCTGTGACTTGTCACTGCAGAAACCACAAGGTGCAATGTCAAATGCTACCAGCAAAAGCAGTCTTGCTGTTAACCATCATCTCTGTCTGATAAGGAGAGTATTGAATACTATTGCTACCTCTTATCTCAGGTATATTTTTACTAATTCTTTTAGGCCTGGGATTGTAGGCTTAATGGACTGGAGAGGTGCTCCCACTCCCACATGAATTTCAGGTGGAGTGATGATACTACATGAAGGCAGGTAAAATCAGGTGGACATACTGATTGTTACTTGGCTTGACTGAAGCATGTGTGGAAATAATCTAGGGATCTTAGAAGAATACGAGCTAAGCATAAGGCAACAGTGTTATGTGGCATCCAAAAAAACTAATGAGATTCTAGGCTGCATCACAAGGAGTCTAGCATCCAGGCACAGGGAAGTAGCAATGCCATTGTATTTCATTTTTATCAGACCTATTGAGAAGCTGGGATATGTTCAGGAGAAGGTGACCAAGATGATGCAGGACCTGAAAAAGAACACTGGAGAAAGTTGAGTATGTTTAGTCCAAAGAAGATTGAGAGGTGATAAGATAGTCGCTTCAAAAGGTTATAATGTGGCAGGTGGACATATTGTTTTCTTACACAGAAGATGGAAAGCCATTTGCACATTCCTGCATTTATAGGGCTGATTAGATTTTGTGTGTGTGTGATCACTATAGTTGATGGTTCTATGTTTAAGTGGTCACAAATAGCAGAAATTGATCCTACTGAGCAAGACAAGTGATTTCTGGCTTTGTGATTATTCTATTTGTTAAATGTTTTATTTCTTTTTATTTCATTTTATTTATACCCTGCCTTTTCCCTGTGGAAAAAGTTTTTTCAACCAGTTTTTTCTGCAAATAAATTCCATATTTTTCATCTGAGATAAAGTATTTATGAGCACATGGTCTAAAGTGGCATGTACTACCAATTGGGTGGTGTATTATTTATTTCACACATTTAAATCCCATTCTTCTCGCCCCCGAAGGGGGACTCAGGGTGGCCTCAAACCCAGCAAGCATTAGATGCCCAAACAAATACAATTATAATAACAATTTACATTTTTAAAAATAATTAAAATATCAAATATAAAACATCCAATTAAAATTATGCAAGTTCGAGTCATAATCCAGGCTTTAAAGATTTTTGATATGATGAATACTTAGCTGGGAGTTTCTATTGCTTTCATGGATATTTGGAACAAATTTATATTCAGGAGATTTCCCAGTGCAGGCTCAAGGTATTTTTGGTTCCTCAAATAATGTTCAACCCCCCCCTCCATTACAGCCTTCATTTGAAAAGGTTGAGCTGAAACAGTCAGATAAGTGTCTGCCTTTGTCTATTCCAGCCATCAACAGTGTCACCCAGCTGTATGATTTGAGTGACCCCGGGGTCCTAGATAAAAGGTTTTCTTGAGAGCTTAATTTCTACATTGCATGGCTCTTGCATTATAGTTCACCACTTCTTTACACTTCCGATCCTTTCTCAACTACAGCTTCAGGATGGATAATGGTCAGGAATGTAAGGGCTTGCAATCCAAAGCATCTGAAAGATCTTTGGTTAGGAGAAAGTTGGTATAAGAGTAACATGATTTTATTTTGTTATCTAAAAAAAGAGCATTGCATTCTATGTGTTTGTCAGATTGCTTCTACATTTACCTCATCACGAAAACCAATGTTTTCTTCATGAAAATAATAACTCATATGTATTTAACACCACAGATGTTAACACAGTCTGGGTTGCTGTGAGTTTTCCAGGCTGTATGGCCATGCTCCAGAAGCATTCTCTCCTCAGAGGTTGTGAGGTCTGAGGATGCTTGCCATAGATGTAAGTGAAACATCAGGAGAGAATGCTTCTGGAACATGGCCATACAGCCTGGAAAACTCACAGCAACCCAGTGATTCCGGCCATGAAAGCCTTTGACAATACATTGATTTGCTTGAGACAAATCAAGGCAAACCCAGAAGAAAGATGCATTTAAGGAAATACTTCTGCACCACAAAAGCATTTTAACTTTGACATGAGAGACTGCATGATCATTCCATTTTCACTTGAATCCTTCTCTCCAGACCACCCCATTCACTGTTCAAACAAATGGCTAATAGAACGGAAAGCTATGAGGTCTCAGTCTTCTGTATATTAAAATACTCTGGCAATTTGGCCTAAATGGATATGCAATACACTATACAGCATGCTCACTAGCATTTGGATGATGTTACTGGGGTGCATTGAAGGCAGGGAGGTGTCTGGGAAGTATTCTGTTTCACTGAATCTTGTTTGCAGGTTTCCTTTAGGCCTACTTTATTCCAAAGACAGCCATGTACACCTTTTGATCCAGTAAGCTGAAACCCAGGAGAGATGAAAAGACAGATCAATGCATTGTGAATGTGTGTGCTGTCAGTTTGAATTTTAAATTTCTCCCCAGCACCACATAGAACAGAAAGCTGCATTCCATTCAAGATTCAGCTGGATCTAAAATATGCCATTAGCATTTTTAATGCAATTTCACAGTACATCCATTTTTGTAAGTCACTTCCTCCCACCAAGATAATTTTTGTTATTATTTTAACTTATTTACAAATCTGCATGCACAGTTCCCTCTCAATATTTGCATTTTATATTCATTTTGATGGGTTAGCTGTTGTTGTTTTTTATACTAGAAATGCAACAATGCTCGATGTTTAAAAAAGTTAAAAGTGCCTTAGAAAAAGCAGTAGAGACAAGTGTTTTGGTGATCTAAATACCTTCATATCTAACCTCTCTTAGACTTGTATTCTCTGGGGTCATGTCACCTCTTCTGTCTCACTACTCCACAAGCAAAACTGACTCAGTTTTCTTTCTGTTCTACCTGAGCCTAGTTAGCACCCTCAGACAGTTTTCCTATCTCAAACTCAGCTCCTATAATAAAAATTGTTTGATTACTATAGCCATTACTGTCAATGCATCTTGATCATAGTACATAACTGCTGCATGCATATATTCTCTGTCATTTGAAACATGAACCCTAGAGTTTCTTGGGCTCATGCATATACACACTGTATGTGTACATACAAAATTGGTACATCCATGACTGAATAACATCAGAGTATGAATAAGATGGTAAAGGTTATTAATAGGGAAGAACACACAAAGCAGGAGTAGCTGCATCAGTTTGCTTTCGCCTGCTCCGATTGGAAAGACCAACATTTCCTCCTTTCTTCTCTCTCCTGGATAAATTAATTTAGTGCAAACTACATTTGCACTTTGAACTCAGTTTGCAGTAACTGAAGTAAGTTGAGGACAAGGAGGAAAGTGCAAGGAAAAGGAAAAAGCTGGTACAGTAGAGTCTCACTTATCCAACCTTCACTTATCCAACGTTCTCTATTATCCGATGCAGTCCAGGGTGGGAGAAAGAAAGAACCCTTGTCTGTTTTGGTGCTAAATTTGTAAATACAGTAATTACTATATAACGTTACCAAGTATTGAAGTGCTTTTTCTGTTGATTTCGTGTAAAACATGATGTTTTTGGTGCTGAATTTGTAAAATCATAATGTAATCATAATATAATTTGACATTTAATAGGCTTTTCTTCAATCCCTTCTTATTATCCAACGTTTTCGCTTATCCAATGTTCTGCCGGCCCATTTCTGTTGGATAAGTGAGACTCTACTGTACATTTAAAGTAATAATAATAATAATACTGAATAGTAATAATCTTTATTTATATCCTGCCACCATCTCCACGAAGGGATTTGGGGCAGCTTACAAGGCACTCCAGGGTAAACATATAACATGTAAAAATAAAATTATAACAACAATGGGACAATTGGGGATTAATCAGGACTGTTCCTACCAAATCTAGACAAATGGAGTGCATACTTTCATACCTCTTTTTCTCTCTTCTGATTTATTTAGTGTTGTGTTTTTGAAACTCTCTCCCTTTATTCTCACAGCTTATGCCAGTGAGATTTTCTTGCTGCAATTCAGCCCCGCAACCCTTCCTTTCAGCAAGGCCTGACCTCCATGTCCTGAAGCCATCAAACATCATCTCTGGTTCGCTGGGATTCTTTGGCCAAGCAGACCAGCACTGCTAATGAGATCCCTGGCCTCTTGCTTCCTTGCCCCTACCTTGCCGTCCTGGAGGATTATACCCTTTATTTCTCCTCTGCTGCTACTGTTTCTGAGCAGCAACCAGAAAACGTATTAAGGCTGGCACCACAGGGGGAGGGAAATGGTTTTCTATCTGCTTCTGTAACAGATAGTTGCTCCTTTCCAATTGCTTTCCCAGGTGGCATGTTTGTGGCTTGCTTTATATAAGGCCAGCTTCAGGTCATTCCCTCTTTCCCTTCCTTCTCTGTTTATTTGCTTTGAAGATGCTGGCTAGGCTATTGGCTGCCAGAAATCAGAACTTCTAAATATAATTCCCAAACCCTGCTTTCCATTTCAGTTTTTTAAATTTTGACCTTACTTACTATTTTCTCCAAATAGTTTCCTAACCAGTCCTCCTCCTTTTACCTTTCTTATTGTTGCTTTCAAGCCTTTCTCAGAATATTTTGAAGCCCAAACTGAAATGTATGCTTGCAGAGGTCGTTGAAAACATTTTCCCTAGAAGAAAACCAGCAGGTCTGTAGCCTCTTACATACTCCGCCCAACTCTTTATACCACCCACCTCTGAGATTTCCCTCGTATCAATATCGAACCCTTGTCTATCCAGGGGGCATCGTTGGTGTCTTATCCTTTTTATTAGTTCCTCCTGCTGAGCGTGCTGAACTCCCTAGTGCCTGAAATGCCATTTTGCTAACATCATTTCTGCCAGCCTGACAGATTGGGTTTCGGTGTAAGACTGCACTTAACATGGCCTGGCTCGTCTCCTGAAGCAGATGCACTGACACATGACGAGGTGAGGTAATGGTCTTGATTGCATTTCCCCAGAAATTTTTGCCGAAGGAAAGTCAACGCATCTACTGCTAATAACATTCCACGTTCCTGCTCTCTGACATTGATCAAAGTTTCTTTAAAGCAAGAACGTAACAAAATCCCTCTTCCCCTCCCTCCTCTGTACTTTAATAAGAGATGCAAAAGCTGATAATAAGGCTATTTTGGGGTCTGTCAATCAGAATGGTTTCAATCTGTGCAAGGGATTAGGGGGTAACTCCAAAGTTCCTATTATCATGCTAGACTCTTGAAGGCATTTCTCATTATAGTACACTTATATGTAAGATAACATTAGGAGCAGCCTATTTCTTTTTGTTTGGCACACTTTGTACAGAATATCTTTTTTCCTGCAAGGAGGAAAAGGATGTTATGCACAGTCACGTCACACTCCCACCCAATTCAGATATCATAATGCTCCTATGATGTACTTCTGGGATGAGAGACAGTGTCATAAATTACACAGGAATGTCACCTCTCATTTGTTAAGTCCAAAATTTCATCTTTCCTTTGACCATATCAACTAAAATCTGCATTCCATTAATTGAAATAGCCCTAATCATTAAAATGGGAATAGATTGTTGTCAAACAAAGCAGTGAGCTAACTGAATTTTCATCACATTTGGAGGGAATATTTAGAATGGTCTGACTTAACATAAAGATTATGTGATATCAACAAAATGTACTTTGGGGGCTGAGTGGCGCCCTTTAGAAATATATATATATATATATATATATATATATACACACACACACACACACACACACACACACACTAGCTGTACCCGGCACGCGTTGCTGTGCCCTATTTAGGAGATGCGAGAAAGGCTGAGTATGTAAGGGTTGGAATTGATGTTACTTATGGTCTTGGTGGGTGTGTGCATGTGTCTATATGTATGTGTGTGTATGTATGTATATTTGTGTGTGCATGTGTATATTTGTATATGTGTGTGTATATGTGTGTGTATGTGTATATGTGTGTATGTATATATGTGTGTGCATGTGTATATATGTGTATGTATGTATGTGTGTGAATGTGTTTATATGTATATATGTGTGTGCATGTGTATATGTATGTATATGTGTGTATGTATATATGTGTGTGGATGTGTATATGTGTGTATGTATGTGTATATATGTATATGTGTGTTTATATGTGTTTATGTATGTGTATATATGTATATGTGTGTTTATATGTGTGTATGTATGTGTATATATGTATATGTGTGTATGTATGTGTATATATGTATATGTGTGTTTATATGTGTTTATGTATGTGTATATATGTATGTGTGTTTGTATGTGTGTATGTATGTGTATATATGTATATGTGTGTATATGTGTGTATGTATGTGTATATATGTATATGTGTGAATGTATATATGTGTGAATGTGTCTATATGTATATATGTGTGTGCATGTGTGTATGTATGTGTATGTATGTATATATGTGCATGTATATATGTGTGTCAAAGGGGGAAGAATGACATGGGAAAGAGAGGGTGGAATGTGGGGAAGGCTGGGAATGGAAAGTGGAGGGAGAGGGGCTGGAGAATGGGGGAAGTTAAGATTGGGAGAGGAAGGAGGAAACTACAGAAAGGGAAGAGTGGGGTTGGGAAAGGTTGTTTGAGAAGTGTGTGTGAGTGTGTGTGTGTGTGTGGGGGGAACTGAGACGGGAAGGGAGGAAGAGGTTTGCCGTGGCCAAGGAGAGAGAAGCCTGGGGCCGCCTCCTCCTCCTTTCCCCATCCCTAGAAGGGAGAAAGCATTGAGGGGAATGAAAGTAGGGAGGTGAAGAAGATCTTGGAGGGGGAAGGAGAAGCAGCAGTGCACCTCTTCCCGGGCTGCAGTCTCGCTACTCCGCCGTGGAGATTTCGCCTCTCCTGCTCCTGGGAAGGCCCCGAAGTGGAGGAGGAGGAGCGGGAGCGCGTCCCCTTCCCTCAGCCGTGTGGAGGGCCGCCTGCCTGCCTGCCTCTCTAAGGTGAGGGGCTCCTGGCGGCGGACCAAGCGGGCATGGCCACGGGACTACACTTCCCAGAAGGCCCCGCATGGCGACTTCCTTTTCCTTAGTGCCCACTCTCCACCCTTGTTGCCAGTGAGCCGTGCGGTGCCTTCTGGGAAGTGTAGTCCCGTGGCCGTGGCCGGTTTCTCCACTGTCTCCCTGCCGCTTCTGAACCCGGGTTGCGCGGGCTGTGCCGTGGGTGCCTCTTCCGCTGCCTTCTTGTCCTCCTCTGTCGCTTTCCAGCTGCTCCCGGACAGCCGGTGAGCGAGGACTGAGGGCGAGGAGGGGGGGTGCTTGAGTGCGTCGCAAGCGCCGCTGCACTTGGTGTCTATGGGGTTATTTTGGGGGTCAGTTTTAGGGGTCTTGCGAGGTACCTAGGGCAGGTTTTTTGTGCCCTATAGGTACCTCGTGGTCTGTGGGAATGTGTTCGGTGGTTTTTGTGGGTCGGGGGGGGGGGGTTATAGTTTGGCCGTGCATAACGGCCATCCCACGACCACTCTCTTTTTATATATATAGATATATGTGATCCTCCTTTCCTCATGGCTCAATGCAAGATACAACACAGTTAAAATATATAAATAAAACAAAGGACCATTAAAATACATGTGTTAAAAAGGTATAAAATACATTAAAATGCCAGTACTGATAAATGTAAATGTAAATTTCATAGTTTAAAATGGAAGGGGTAGGTCATCTGGAAGAGATAGGTTGTTAATTTTGTTTTACATTCTGACAGCTTTTTTAGCTATTGCAGCTCTTCTAGGGTACACAAACTACAGAGTAGTAGTAAAACAAGGTAAGTATGAGAGCCAACAAATATATTATATTAAATCTCTATTCATTAAGCATATATCCAATCACATGAACAGTTACATAATATTTTGTGAAGACCCAACACATATAATAGAACCCATTTAAATTTTGGGGAGCTATCCAGATGCTGGCCCTAAGCGAAAAATTGTGCCGGGGCGATGAAGAGGATAAAGAGACAATGGACTGGTCAAAAATTAGAACTTATTGTAAAAGGGAATTTAATGTAGAGCTAAGCATGATATAGTGATGGAATGACGCAACTTTCTCCCCCCCCCTCTATACCCTCGCAGGACGCAAAAGAGGGCTAAGAGATCGCTGAACAGGAAAGAGCGGGCCTGGAACCAAACCCCTCGACCTCCGAACACGAGCACGCTTACACACCCTTTTCTATCTTGATGCTTTCCTCTATAGCACTGATCACGAGGGAAAGGCTCTCGGGCCTTCCCCTCATCGCAGACTCTTTCTTTCTCCTCAAAGCTCTGCTCCTCTCTCTTTCTTTCTCTCTTCTCCCGAACTTTTCGGAACCGCCGTCTCGGCTCGAGACGGATCTATGTTGTATGTCTGTACTATTTTATGGAAAACTAATAAACTTTATTTTAAAAAAATATATTGGCAGAGGACGAAAAAGTCCCAGAATATTAGAGTAAATCCAATAAGAAAGTCATTGGAGTACCTCCCAAATCATTCCTGGTGATCCAAGGAAGAAGAAGATCCGTTCGTGGATAATCCGAGTCAAAGGTAAATCCCATGAATACATCCCCCAGAGGACCTCTGTGTCCGGAGTGGATTATATGGGACAAGGCGATCCTGTACGTAACCTGGAACCAAACCATGTAGGGTTTTAAAGGGTTTCAAAGAAATAGGTACTCAAAAACACAAACTCAACTTAAGAGGATATATGAAGAATACTCTTGCTGTGGTAAACTAGGACATTTTCAGAAAGAGTGCCCTGATTCAACTAATGTATTCTAAGAACAGAAGATGAAATGAAAAGTGGAAGAGTTGTGTCAAAGGATTGCTCAGATGCCACTGAAGTCTGCCACACAGAAGGCTCTTTCAACTGCAGATACCAGGGCATTAACAGGCCTATATGCTACTAATGGCAAACATATAAGCTGGAAGATGAAAGAGAAAAACAGATCCTTGATACAAAAGGAAGGCCACCATCCCTGTTTAGTTTAGATGAGGAGAGAAGTTTTTAATATCTTAGAACTTTTTTGTATTAGGTAATTATTGATGAAGACAATAAAAAGGGTGTTAAAATGAGGTGTTCTGTGGTTTCCAGTCATTTGAATTTATCTGCTGAACTTCCAGAAGAAGTTAACTATCAAATCATTCTGGAAGCCCTAGAGATTCCTCAAGAAAACACTTCTCTGGGAATGTGTAGGTCGTCCAGAACAATTTTATTGGAAGTTGATCATAGAGTCACACTAGAGGACCTAGAGATTCCTAGAGAGGTATTTTCTCCACTAAAAAATATGGATTTTTAAATGTGCATGTTTCCTACTTTTCTATGGGATCATAAGTCCCTAACCCCCAAAATGTGGAGGCAGGTTCCTATGAAGGCTACTGAGATGCGTAATTTGTGGAATATTTAAGAATCCAAAGAAATAGGTACTCAAAAGCAGTTGAAAGTAAAATATGTTTAAATAATGATTTTCATTTGCAGCCTGGGTACTCCAGCCAGTAAAACACATTTGAAAGCTTAACACAGAACCCATGAAAGTTAGCAATGGTCACACCAGGTTTTTTGTTTTTGTTTTTACATGCATCACCTATGGCTTGTGCTCTGCTTCAGAGCTATGGTCTTTGCCTTTGCTCCTGTAAATTCAAAATAACCTTACTTGTACAAGCAGAACATTCAATTTATGGGTTTATTTCTTGACTAGTAAAACTGGTCTATGGATCCCCTCTGAATACCTGTGTGAGTATTTGATTGGGACTGAGAAATTGAGGTAATTACCTGAAAGCTGCCCACTGTATATCTCTGCACTGCCATGTTATACAGTCATCACTAGCCAGTGATATTTGTAAAGGAAAAAAAATACAAACTAAGTTGTCACAGAGAATAAAGAAGCAGGAACAATTGCCCCAGGGTGAAATGACATGCTGGATTAAATACATTGTGTGCGGCTAAACTCTACTTCCTTCTTTTTTTACTCATAAGTAAGAATGAGGTTGCTCAATTTAAACTGGATCACTATGCATGGATATAGGCTTGACCTTTTACTTCAGGTAATTCCTCATCCCAATTCACCCCCTGCATGGGAATTAATAAAGACTTTGGGGAGGGGAATAATTGGGAGGGATGAAGGTGGAGGGAAGAGCTTCAAGGGAAGAGCTCCAAGCTCCCTGGCACTTGATGCAGTGGGTATCAAAATCAAATCCTTGTGTGTCTATTGAGAAACAAAAAGGTATTATTATTAAATAATAATAATAATAATAACAACAACAACTTTATTTTTGTACCCCGCCGCCATCTCCCTGGAAGGACTTTGGGCGGCTTACATGGGGACGAGCCTGATCAACATAGTTAAAATATAACACATTAAAATACATAAACAACAGCTTAAAACAGAATAAGACAACAACATTATTACAAAATATAAGAGCAAGCATCAAACCAACAACCAACGAATCTGCAATAATGATCAATTTCTGGGCATGGGTGGGCAGGCTTGTGCAAATCAATTGTGAGGATAGGGCTGATGGATAAAGTGCATTAGTCTCATTGCAACTCTAGATATAGAAGGCAATGTAAGATAGAGCACTATAACTTTGGGTTCAGAACTATAGTAAAGTGCAAGGATAAAATTTTAGGTCTTAGCTGGGGCCAAACTATATGGGAAATTGCCTAGTCAAAAGCACAGTGGAACATCCACATCCTTAGATCTCTGCAGAAGATGAACAGTGTGGGTGTTAGCCTAATTTCTCTAGGGAGGGAGTTCCAGAGCTGGGCAGGGACCACCACTGATAAGGCTCTCTCTCTTTCATCCCTACCAACCATGTCTGAGATGGGGGTGGGAGTGAGAGAAGAGCCTTCCCAGAAGATCTTAGAAATGGTGCAGGTTCGTAAGGGAAGATGCGGTCATGAAGATAGGCAGGTCCTGAACCGTTTTGGGCTGTATAGGTAATAACCTGCACCTTGAATTGGGACCGGAAACTTATTGACAGCCAGTGAAGGTGTTTGAACAGATTATTTGTTGTTGTTGTTGTTGCTGATGCTGTTGTTATTTCCTGCTAGTTAAAAGGATAGCCAATAAAAAGAACAACATGTATAAACAACACAGCACAGGATACCTATTTTCCCCTTGAGCAGTCAGTCCTCAAAGGGCTGCCAGAATCAAAAGGTCTTCCTGCTTATGAAAGGATAGAAAAGAGGGAGTCAGTTTCATTGTATAATCCATGTTTATAATGGTGTATAGTTTAAGCCTTGGTTTCCCAACATTTTGGGAACCAGTCCTCAGCATGGCAAGGTGTCAACTAGATATCTTCTTGCTTCCTTTGGCTGACAATTTACAGTGCAGTCCTCTTCACGTCTGTTCAGACATAAGTCCTGTTGAATTCCCATTTGTATCAGAATGAAGCCTTTGTGTCTCCAGCTAGATGACACTGCTTTCCCTAGCTTTTCTTCTATCTAATTTCTCTTTATGTGACTATGCTGAAACAGTTTTATAATGAAGGGGAAGAAAACTTGATACATACTTTAACCCTATCACTTGACAATGCTTTTATTTTCATGAGTGGGCATGAAGATCTCAGTAGAAGGCTCTTGAGTCTACACGTGTCAGAGATCAATGCTGATAGCTTCCTCCATAATATTCCTTGGAAACAGCTGCCTCCACAGCTTCCTCCTGTGAGTAACTGAATGGCTTTCCCAAATGTGCAAAGAGCCTAGGTTGCATAAACAAATCACAAGATACAGCTTACATGGGACTGCACCACATTCGATTGGACAGCTTACATGTTTGTATTCTTCCTTTTTTAAAGAAAGGATATTCAGTTTATTATACTCGATTTCCTGTAATAACTGAACCCAAAGGAGATTTATTACAGATTAAACAGGTGGATGTGTGAACAGATAATATTTTTATTTATATTTATTTATTTATATTTCATTTTTGTATTCCGCTCCTCCCAGCAGGCTCGGGGCGGATCACATAAGATTACATCAACAGCACAGCGCGACATGCGGCATGCGGCCAATTACAGTCAATAAAAGTATAAAACCAAAGAACAAAAGCCACATTAAAACAATTACAAAGGTCAAAGCATGGATTAGGAAGACATACATCAGGAGTTATCACCTCGGGCACTTAGTTAAAAGCCAGCCCGAAGAGGGCCGTCTTACATGCCCTCCGAAATGGGCCCAATTCCGAAATGGCTCGGGCACTCTCCGGGAGGGCATTCCAGAGCCCTGGTGCCGCCACAGAAAAAGACCTTTGTCTAGTCGTCGATAGGTGGCAGGAGCGGACTGATGGAATTAGCAACAGATTCTGCTCATCTGAGCGCAGTGATCTCGGGGGACGTACGGGGTAAGGCGGTCCTTCAGGTACGCAGGCCCCAGGCCGTGCAAGGCCTTAAAGGTCAAAACCAACACTTTGAAGGCGATCCGGTACTCAATGGGAAGCCAGTGCAGCTGCCGAAGGGTAGGTGTAATATGCTCCCTCGCCGGCACTCCTGCTAGCAAGCGGGCTGCGGCATTCTGCACTAGCTTGAGTTTCCAGATCGTCGACAAAGGAAGGCCTACGTAGAGGGCATTACAGTAGTCTAATCTCGAGATGACCGTCGCTTGGATCACCATGGCCAGGTCCGTCCTGGACAGGTAGGGGGCCAGTCGCCTAGCCTGTCGGAGGTGGTAAAATGCGGTCCTGCTGACCATGGAGACCTGGGCCTCCATGGTCAGCGAGGAATCCAGCACAACCCCCCAGGCTCTTAACTGACGGCGATGGGTTAAGCCGTTCGCCGTCCAGGGTAAGCAGCCGGCACTCATCCAGCCCAGGCCGACCAGGCCACAGTATCTCCGTCTTCGATGGGTTCACCTTCAGCCGGCTGGCACGCAGCCAACCAGTCACGGCTTCAAGGCACAGATGGAAACAATCGGGTACGGAGTCCGACCTGCCGTCCATTCTCAGCAGAAGCTGGGTGTCATCAGCGTACTGATGGCACTCCAGACCAAAGTCACGAGCCAGCTGGGCCAGGGGGCGCATATACACATTGAATAATAAGGGGGAGAGGATGGCCCCCTGGGGGACCCCACAATCAAGTGGGAGCCTCCCGGAGACCCCCCCGCCCCCTCCACACGTTGTCCCCGGTCCCGGAGGAAGGAGGTCACCCATTTAAGGGCGGTCCCCCTCACCCCGGAAGTGGCTAAACGGTGGGTCAATAGTGCATGATCTACGGTGTCAAATGCTGCTGTCAGATCTAACAAAACAAGCAGAGCTGATCCACCCTGGTCCAGCTGGCGGCGAAGTTGGTCTGTAATGGCGACAAGTACGGTCTCCGTCCCATGCCCAATACGGAAGCCGGACTGGAAGGGATCAAGTCCAGCTGTGTCTTCTAGGAACCGCTGCAGCTGATCCGCTGCTGCCCTCTCAATTACTTTGCCTAAGAAAGGCAAGTTGGAAACAGGCCTGTAATTGGAGGGAGCCGAAGGATCTAAATTCGGCTTCTTCAGCAGCGGTCTCACCATAGCCTCTTTTAATCCCCCTGGGAAGACTCCTTGCTCAAGGGAGCTATTTAAGATCGTGCCCAGGGGGCCACGTAGGCCCTCCCGGCAGGATCTAACCAGCCAGGAGGGGCACGGGTCGAGGGAGCAAGTAGTTGGTCTAGCTGCAGTCAGTAGCCCATCGACAGCTGCTGCGTCCAGCGGTAGGAAACAGGTGAAGGTGGGCCCACCGAGAGGCGGCGGAGTCTCGAGTTCACTAACTGTATCAAGAGTGGCAGGAATGTCCCGGCGGAGGGTCGAAATCTTGTCAGCAAAAAAGCTCTGAAAGGCCTCAGCCGTTGGAGCCAAACCCCTATCTTTTGGGACAGTTGGAATTGTTGTCAGTGACCGAATTACCTTAAATAATTGGGCTGGGCGTGAGCTGGCTGACTCTATCAAGGAAGAATAATGGGCCTTTTTTGCTTCCTTGATAGCTTGCTCATAAACCTCCTTAAATTGTTTATAAGCTGATTTCGACGCTTCGTCACGGAGACTCCGCCACATGTCCTCTAGTTGTCTCCTTTTCCGTTTCATCGCCCGCAGCTCCTCTGTGTACCATGGCGAGCGATTACTACGGGGAAGGAGAGAACGCCTGGGGGCGATCTCGTCTAGGGCCGCGGAAAGATTGGTATTCCAATGTTCCACTAGCCCGTCGACCGAGTCGCTGGAGGGTTCCCAGTCCCTTAGAGCATTCAGGAACCTAATGGGTTCCATAAGTCTCCTTGGGCGAACCAGAATAGGTTCTGCACCCTTACCGGGAGGGGGGGCGAGTCCCAGCCTGACTTCCAGGACCTTGTGATCCGACCATGGAACCTCCATAGTGGAGGTTAGGATCACCTGAATTCCGGCGGCGAAGATCAGATCTAATGTATGCCCTGCATGGTGCGTGGGGCCAGTCTTACAAAGTGAGAGTCCTAGTGCCTCCATGGTGGACACTAGGTCCATGGCTGCTGTCGACGGGGAGGTGGTGTCGGCGTGGACATTGAAGTCCCCCAGAACAATAAGTTTAGGGAACCTCAATGCCCACTCCGCAACCACCTCCAGCAGCTTAGGCAGGCTTCCTGACGGTGCGATGAGTTCCCTTCAACCCTCGAACGCTTGAACCCTGAGTTCTCACAGTTCCCTTTCGACCCTTTGACTCTGTGGGATGCAACAGATCTGTAAAAGATCAAGTTAGTTGCACTGCTCTTTTCTTTCCTGCTTTAGAGAAAGTGTTGGAGGTTTGATCCAGGCGGGTAACCTAAAATGGGAGTAAAGGGAGAGCTTTATCTCTTTGCTCCTGCTGTGATCCAAACTGTGATCCAAACATGGTTTGTAGAGTACTATTCTGTTTGTCATTGTGAAATGCTATTTCACAATACAAATTACAGACGAGAGAGATGTTAGCTTTAAAGCTAAATTTGCATTGGGTCTCTTGCTATCAAGTGAAATTTCCAGCATAGGTCCAGCTGAGTGATCATATTTGAACTTGCCACCTTGCCCTAGGAAGATATTAAATTATGTTTAAAAATACAGTTTCAGTTTATGATCTGCCCCAGACTAAACAGCTCTCCTTCTCTTACAGAATATGCCCAATTTTTGAGGAGGCTGCACTTCAGTCAGCATTGCCAAGGTGATCCCAGACCAGTACTATAGCCAGGATTTTGATTTGGGGGGTGGGTGGGCTGAGTCTGAGGGAGAGATGGTCTACCCTAGCAAACCTTTTGTATCATTATCCCAATACCCCCACACATATGGGATATTTTGAGCATGGTAATCAGATCATGATATGAATAAACATAACAGTTTAAGTAATGTACCAGTAAGGCCTTCTTGCCGACCACCCTGATAATTTCGGGGGTGAAGCCCTCAACCCCCCATTACATGCCTGTCTCAGACACTCAGATTTTAGGACTAAAACCTGAGACTGAGGAATGATCCCTTTGTGAGGTCACAGAACTGGGCTGTGATAGTGTTAAGATGAAATTATACTTTGCACACTACATTAAGCACCCTCTTCTTTGCACATTCAAATCAAAAAACCAAGTCCAACAAATGATGAAAATACCTACACCCACTTTTCAATACAGTGCTTTTGCCCTGAGTTTCCTCGCCTTACTCTGAGGACTACAGAGAACTAGGCTCTGAGATCTGAGAAATGTAAACACAGCTCAACCTCTACAGTAGAATGACTGGACTATTTGTGTAGCATTTGATGGATAGGGATAGCTGGAGAAATGGTTATTAGTGAAGAAAAAGGATGGTGGTTTCTGTCATCTCAGTTGCATGCCTTTCCCTCTGGTAAAATCCCAAAGAGTGCAGATGGGTTAATGAGCAATTTATGCTGGAACAAGCTTGGAAAGGGAAAAGATAACTGATTTCTTCAGTGAATTTTATAGTTCTTTTGGAACCCCCAGTGGCGCAATGGGTTAAACCTTTGTGCCGGCAGGACTGAAGATCGACAGGCCGGAGGTTTGAATCCAGGAAGATTACAGATGAGTTCCCTCTGTCAGCTCCAGCTCCTCATGCAGGGACATGAGAGAAGCCTCCCACAAGGATGGTAAACCATCAAAAACATCCGGGCATCCCCTGGGCAAACATCCTTGCAGATGGGCAATTCTCTTATACCAGAAGCAACTTGAAGTTTCTCAAGTCGCTCCTGACACTCCCCAAAAATAGTTCTTTTGACTTTCCCTTAAATCTGATGGGAAACAGGATTTTGCTGTGGCATTAATGCTATTGACCTCCTTATTATATTATTCTATACATTTGTATGAATAAATCTCATATCATCAAAAACACTATAATTTCCAATGGCTTTTTCTTAGGATACAGAATCTAGAAATTACTCAATACAGACAAGCTAAAGTTGCTATATCTAACAGACAGAAGGTTACTGTTAATGTACTAAAATAACAAACAAACAATATTTACTTTCACAATCTTTTTTGCATAGAATGCAAAAAAATGTTTTTTACATGTAGAAGCACTTCCTCCTCCTCCATCACTTTATTTATATTCTAGTTTCCTCTCAAAAGGTCATTTATTAAATGTAGTGTATAAAAGGCAGTTTATAAATTAAAATGACTCAATACAGATTAAAACTATTAACATTATTAAAATAATTGAAAGATTAGAACCATGCAACACATTTAAAACCAAACAACAAAACATTTTCTCTAGCAACCTTCAGTTCTAAAAGCCTTTCCAAATAATAAAAAGCTTTGCCTACTAGATGGATGGACAGCATGAAGGGGACCTTCCTGACCTTTTCTACAGAGAAAGTTTCAATGCCTAAGGGCAGCGTCTGAAAAACTCCAAAATATGTCTCAAACAATCATATCTGTGAAGCTAGTGGGACTGACAACTTCTAATGGAAGACATGGTTTATCAAATCTGGATCCAATCTGTCGAGGACTTTATGGAACAAAACCAAAACTTTGCATTGTGCCTGGCTCAGATCCACATCCAGTGAAACTGCTAGGCCAGGGAAGTTAGATAATTGCTGTAACCATCTCCAATCAATATTCTTTAAACAAACTAAAGTTTCTGAACACATAGTGTGCATTAAAGTGATTTAATCCAAATGGAATGCAATGAAAATGCTTGATTTGGAAATAAAGCATCTTCAGAAATGGCCACAGTAAGATCACGAGCATTTAGTGCACAACCACATTCCTGATCACTAAAGTATGTTCCCTGTTCAGGACTGAATTCAGGAGTAAACACTGGAATCTTGCATCTTCAGGGAATGTAAAACACTACCCAGTATAGGTTGAATCCTGCTGTTTTTAATCTGGTTGTGTCAGGATTGTGGTAGTAGGGGAGAAAGGTGGAAAGCCATGACTAGAGCAACACCATCTGCAGCCATCCAGCTTCTGCTTGTAAACCTCCAACCAAGAAGAGTATATCACCTTCTAAGTGTTTCTCAACCTGGGGGTCAGGACCCCTGGGGGGTTTGCAAGGGGTTGTCAAAAGGATCGCCAAAGACCTTGAAAAAACACAATGTTTTCTGTTGGTCATGGGGATTTTGTGTGGGAAGTTTGGCCCAATTCTATCATTGGTGGAGTTCAGAATGCTTTTCAATTGTAAGTGAACTATAAATCCCAGCAACTACAACTCCCAAATGTCAAGGTCTATTTTCCCCAAACTCTACCAGTGTTCACATTTGGGCATATTGAGTATTTGTGCCAAGTTTAGTCCAGATCCATCATTGTTCGAGTCCACAGTGCTCTCTGGATGTAGGTGAACTACAACTCCAAAACTCAAGGTCAATGCCCACCAAACCCTTCCAGTATTTTCTGTTGGTCATGGGAGTTCTGTGTGCCAAGTTTGATTCAATTCCATTGATGGCGGAGTTCAGAATGCTCTTTGATTGTAAGGTGAAAAATAAATCTCAGCAACTACAACTCCCAAATGACAAAATCACTTAGGTCCTTTTGTGGGCAATTACGCAAACTAGCCAAAATCCAACTGGCAACCAGCACCCAGAGGACCTGCTTCATCAGCTGCTTCATGACTGTAGAATGACCTGCCGGTGGAGCTCCGACAGCTGGATCAGCTGTCAGAATTTAAGATACAAGTGAAAACCTATTTTTTCCGGCAGGCCTACCCAGACAGTTTTAATGGTGAATTTTAAACTACACTGTATGTATGGTTTTTGTTTTGTATATCTTGATACATATATTTATGGAAATATGTTTTAATATATGTATTTTACAGAGCGTGGTTATGTGTATGTTTATATTTTGGTAATCCTGTAACCTGTCTCGAGCCGTGATGAGAGTTGAGCAAGAAACAATACTATTATTATAATACTATTATTAAATATACTTAAAAGATTGAAGGCAGAAAAGTCCTTAGTCTTTGCTTATTTTTCCCTTTTCTTTTAAAAAACTATTTTTATTAAAAGTTTCCAAATTACATTTTAAAAAGTGGGAAAAGTGGTAAAAACATGGGAGAGAAGGGAAAGGAGTAGTTGAAGAAAAAGAAAAGAAAGGGTGGGAGGGGGAGGGGGAGAAGGAGGGGGTATCAAAAGGGGTGGAAAATATGGGGAGGCACAGAGAGGGTTAGGTATAGGGGTATTTGTGCTTCCATTCTTCCCTATATTGGTTTTAATTTTTCTTATAGTCCTTTTTCCTGCTTTTTGTTGTATCCTCAATGATGGCATCTTCTGCCAGCTTTCTTCTATTTAGATTAATAGTTTTACTTTCCTTTCCTTCGGCCATTCTGTGAAAGGAGTCCAGTCTGTTGTTTTTATATATCTACCTTGTGACTTAGAGACTAATGATGTTAATTTATCCATGTTCATAATTTCTAGCATTTTCTCAATCCATTCTTCTCTTGATGGTAGGCCTTTTTGTCTCCATACTCGGGCATAGACTAACCTCGCTGCCGCAGTTGCAAATGTGGAATTCATCTTTATCTGTATTCCAGTTCATGTTTGTCATCCCTAATTAAAAAAAATACTAGGGATGGATTGGGAATTTTTCTTTCAATATTTTTCCCTTTTCTGTTTACTTTCATTCTTTGGACTTCTTGGTACCATTTGTGTAATCAGGTCTATATGGTACAGCTCAAGGCTAATTTGTATGTTTAAAAAAGAACATATTTTTGATCAAACTGTTGTATATGTATGTGAACATAGTGAATTGTGACTGTAAAATGCATCTGGACAAAGAGGCCTAAGAAAGAACACTTCCTTCTGTTTGATATTAATTTTCCTAAGCCAGCTATTGCCAGTAAGATCTTGGAGATCAAAAACTGCTCTATTTTTGCATACTCTTTGTACTTTCCTTTCCTTCTTTTCTTTTCTTTTAGAAAAATTGCCTAACCGCCACCACTTCTCAGTCCGATTTATGTGTGCAGTCCTAACTGAGAAAAGGATGGGAAGTTACTGTTAGAGAAGTTCAGCTTTGTGTGTGAGTGAGTAAACATCAATTGCTAATTTATCTCAAAACTATAAGCGTTCTGCCATCTATGAAAGAAGCTAATGGGATTCAGGCAAAACTGGGAGGCCAAAATAGGCAAAGCTTTCATGCTAAAACGTTCACGCTGCTATGACAGCAACCTTGCTTGTTTGGCTTGTTTCCTTTGTTGTTGCCTGAAGGTTGTTGGAGAAGAAAACATAGTTCATAGAAAAAAATAAAGCTTTTATATGAGCAAAACCCCATAGTTCTTTATTATGGACACAGATCTCATTCTGGAGAAATAAGACTGAGATGGCTTCCTATCCAAATCATAGACTCATAAAATAAGAGTTTGAAAAGACCACATGGGCCATCTAGTCCAACCCCCTGCCATGCAGGAAAAGCACAATCAAAGCACACCTGACATTCATCCTCTTTTTTTAAAGCCTCCAAGGAAGGAGCTTCCACCACACCCCGAGGCAGTGAGTTCCATTGTTGAACCACCATTACAGTCAGGAAGCTTTTACTAATGTTCAGATGGAATTTCCTTTCTGTAATTTGAACTCATTGCTTTGAGTCCTAGTCTATAGGGCTCTTAAACATATATTTTCACTTTACATTGGAAACAGGGCCGGATCTAGGTAATTTTAAATGGTAAGCGAACAGTATTTTGGCGCCCCCCCCCCCACCAATCACACACACATATATATGTTGGGGGAGGCATAGACAAATTTTGGCCCTCCAGGTATTTTGGACTTCCTACTGGCTGTTTGGAATTGTGGGAGGTGAAGTCCAAAACACACAGAGGGCCAAAGTTCGGCCATGCCATATGTATATATATACACACACACCTTCCTTCTCACCCTTTCCCCTGCCCTCTTACTATTCTCTTTGTGTGTGTGTGTGTGTGTGTGTCTATATCTGTATCTATTCACCTTCCTTCCTTCTCAGGGCGTTTCCACACAGCCCTTTACCCCAGAATGTCAAGGCAGGAAACCCCACAATGTCTGCTTTGAACTGGGTTATCTGAGTCCACACTGCCATATATCCCAGTTCAAAGCAGATAATGTGAGATCTCCTGCCTTGATGATCTGGGGCCCTTCCACACAGCCCTATATCCCAGAATATCACGGCAGGAGATCTCACAATATCTGCTTTGAACTGGGTTATCTGAGTCCATACTATCATTATTTAAACTAAATATTGAAGTGACACACCACCCAAATTATGCTTGGTTTTTTTGGCGAATTTTGACACACCATGCTCAAAAGGTTGCCCATCGCTCATCTAGTCCATGGACCTTCTGCCTTCATACAACAAAAAATCACAATCAAAGCACCCCAGACAGATGGCCACCCAGCCTCTGTTTAAAAGCCTCCAAAGAAGGAGCTTCTACTACACTCTGAGGCAGAGAGTTCCACTGCTGAACAGTTCTCATAGTCAGGAAGTTCTTCCTAATGTTCAAGGGGAATCTCCTTTGTTGTAGTTTGAAACCATTGTTCTGCATCCTAGTCTCCAGGGCAGCAGAAAACAAGCTTGCTCCCTCCTCCCTATGACTTACTCTCACATATTTATACATGGCTCTCATGTCTCCTCATATCCTTATCTTCTTCAGGCAAAACATGCCCAGCTCTTTAAGCCGCTCCTCATAGGGCTTGTTCTATAGGGCTATCATGTCTCCTCTCAGTCTTCAGTCTGCAGTGATGTTCTTTTGACCCACCCTCCTACACAGACATGCTTCCCTGTGATGTGCGCCCTCTCTCTCTCTCTAAATATAAATATAAATGTAAATGTAATGTTCATTTGTGGGATTAACATAACTCAAAAACCACTGGACAAATTGCTGCCAAATTTGGCCACAAAACATACTAATACTAACCCAAGGAGGGACCATCGGTCAAAAATTTGATTTTGTCATTTGGGAGTTGTAGTTTCTGGGATTTATAGTTAACACACAATCAAAGACAACCATCACTCAAACCAAGGCTGAACTCTTGCAACAATTGAATTGAACCAAACTTGGCATATTATTATTATTATTTATTATTATTAATTCGACTTAGTAGACTGCTCTCTCCGGAGCTCAGAACTCCCATGACCAACATAAAATATTGAAAGGGTTTGCTTGGGAATTGACCTTTGAATTTGGAAGTTGTAGTTCACCTACACCCAGAGATCACTGTGGACTGAAATAATGTTGGATCAGGACCAAACTTGGCATGGATACTCAATATGCCCAAATGTGAACACAGATGGAGTTTGGGGAAAATAGACCTTGACATTTGGGAGTTACAGTTTCTGGGATTTATAGTTAACACACAATCAAAGAGCATCCTGAACTCTTGCAAACTTGGCATATTGAACTCCCATGACCAACAGAAAGTACTGAAAGAGTTTGCTGGGTTTGGAAGTTGTAGTTCACCTACACCCAGAGAGCACTGTGGACTCATATAATGATGGGTGGGCCTCTTCCGACCCTCCCCTCCGCTCACCTCAGCCTCCTCCTCCTTCCCCCGCAAGCAATAGCATCCGTTGGCCCTCTAGGAGGGGTGGGGGTGGGTTTGGTTACCTTAGAGAAGGCGGAAGTGGTGTGAGACTGTGGTGGGGCTTGGTGTTGATTGGCTTTCCTGCCATATGAGTGCTGCCTGGGG